>JAUCBJ010001855.1:0-15426 GCA_032718475.1 Nemertoderma westbladi | reverse complement strand
TATACTTCGAGGATATCTATTTAATCATGTGGCCCAAATGCTCCCAAGTCCCAATTAACCACCTACTATACTATATCGCAGAATCGGTGCAAATAAATGAATGAAATGAAACTGATACCAAACTTATATTAATTAACTGTTACTCCCTTTAATCTGCTTTAATATTTTTTAAATATATTTTTTTTCAATAAATTATATTTATTTACTTACAAGTAAGTAAATATAGATATAAATATCAGTGCAAACAGTATACAAAATCAGGATAAAAATAAGAAAGTGTATTAAACTCTGTTAAAATTTAATTTAAATGCAAATTGCATAGCAACGTCATGATATTATATGGTGTTGTCGAGTGTCATCCAGATAGTATCTACTCCTCCATGTTTAGGGAAACCCGTCGATCAGTAAGACGCCTCAAAAACTTCCTAATGAAGTCCAACATCTCCAGGGATGTCCGTATGGCGGTGACGAACAGAAGTTGCTATCCCAGGAATTTCTGGTCCTATTTCAATGATAAAGGCAAACAGGTTCCTCCTATGGATGTCCAAGATAACATACGAGAGGGAACCAAACGTCAGTCAGGTAAAGAAGATGAGTACAGGAAATCTCTGAGTAATATCACGGCTAACCTGAATATTGCTTGTAAAGATGCAACAGTTCCATTTGTGTCAGCGGAAACAGTTCGTCGTCTGATATCAACACTAAATCGGGGGAAGTCCTGTGATTTCTTTGGTTTGGCAGTGGAGCATCTCTTGGGTCTAGATCAACAGTTTTGCTGCGAGTTCCTGGTCATCATCATAAACTTGTACTTTCATCTCAAGCATGTGTCTGATTTGTTTGGAGCTATCGTGAACATTCCCATACATAAGGGAAACAACAAACCTATCCATGAGGCGAAGTCATACAGGCCTGTCTCAACATTATCTCTAATGGGGAAAATCCTTGAAAGCTTGGTAGTCGACGAACTTGCGCCCAATCTAGCTGACCACATTGCCTCAAATCAACTAGCATACCAGAAGAAGATGAGAGCTGATATCATTACGGCCATAATTGTAGAATTCTTGGAAAAGCAGAGTGAAAGTAGACAAGATGTGCATATGTGCCAACTCGATATTCAGGGAGCTTTCGACGATGTACAACACTCGACTCTGTTTGAGAAACTCTCCAAAATCATGAATCCTTATGTATGTATTATACTCTTAAAGTATTATGCGGTCACCATCGCCTACCTCAAGTTCGGAAATAGGATAGATGAAATTGGAATACCTATTTACAAAGGCGTGAAACAGGGGTCATTGTGTTCACCGATTTTCTTCCTAATTTATACAGCAGATCCACTTGAGGCCCTGGTGAGGGCAGGCTTCGTAGCTTCACTCGAATTTATGTGGATTGTAACCCTGGCTTACGCGGACGATGTTATATTGTTTGCAAGATCTCGGGAGGAGTTAGATAGCATGGGTGCCAGTCCTAAGTAAGGAATATGGTTCAATTGGTTTGTCATTTGAAGCCGATAAGACAAAATGTACATTTTTCAATTTTACCTCCAGCAAATCCTCATATAAATATACACATATACATATCTAAATCCGAGCTCGTCTTCCAGTGGTATTAAATTTCTTGGATACAAAATCAAGACTCCGAGTACCAACAACATGGCCAAAAAGTAAAAGGGATCATTACGGGCAGTATCTCAGAGGCCTTTGTGTGCAAAGGGTGGACCGTGCAATACCTTGACCCTGATACACTTGGGATGGCGCGTAGTAGGTCTTCCTTCCATCTTTTACTACACAAATTTTATGTGGGAGCATGTCACCTACTGAAATCAACAACGTCGATGCAGCTTACAGAAAGTCACTACGCAAGATGGTATACCTAAGAAATTATGTTGTCACAAATAGTACACTCTATGAATCATTGCAGTGTCGACCACTTGCACTATCACACGAACTCTTCAGAAGCAATATCGGCACCCTGATCCATACAGCTGCATACCCCAACGAACTGGTTCAGAGCCTTCTACAGAAGGCCTCGTGGAATCTGAGCGGTAGGAAATATACAGATACAGTATATACATACTTTTCAACTCACCAAATGTGCAGAAAGCTCCACCCCGTGCCATCAGTGTATTCTCTTATGACTTACAAATATGACCAAAAGAACCTAGATTCTAGGTTAGGCCAGTCAGCGCTTACCATGAAGGAATATATGACTCTAGATTTTATCCAGACAGTCTACAATTATCCACTGCCTTTCAGTATTTAAGTGAATTGCATTTCATCATCAACAATATTAGCAACAATTATAATAAATATTATATTTTCATTTACAAACCTTCTGAACTTCCAACCCGCACTTCATTCTGTAAGCTTTCTTCATAAATAGCCTCCAACTGAATATCTGATATATAACAGCTGTAATACCGAACATGGGCTATGTATCCTTCAAACAATTTATTCTCACTTGGTTCTTTCCCTATCGTTAGGGTTCTGGAATCTCCAGAAAGTCGACCTGTTGATGGAGTACCTAACTCCAATCGCAGATAATCTTGATTTCCCACTTTTTGGCTGTAGAATATCAATTTCTTCTCTAGAGCATTGACTCCAAAAGCCACCATATACCACAGGTTTATTTCAATCGCATTGTCCATTCTAAACTGTGTTGGAGACACACCATTCACACTGTCGTACCAAAGAGTGGTTGGACTCTTGTTAATCCACATACGGGAACCTAATCTATTAGGATCCCCAAATTCAAAAATAGGACCAACAGTTTCGGATTTAATAAATGCTACCATTGTAAATGTTTCTGAGAGCAACTCGACTCCATGGTGGATGGTGATGTAGCCATTATGACAATTTATTGCCTGGTTGTTAACTCCTGCTGGTCCTGGCCCGAATGATGGTCCACCTTTAACGGTTCCATTTAGAATCCCAAGTTTATCATTAGCTCCATACTGGATACCCAATGGCCAGAATGATTTAGGACCACAGTCATCTATGAGAAAAATTATTAAATGGGTTTCATAATTATTATTTACCAATTTCTAAAATATATAAAGAAATGACAATTAATCTTATATACATTATGTACAATGCACAGCATGTACATTAATATTGATATTAGATTGATATTAGATTGATATTAGAGACGGACCATTCCACTTGTTGTACCAAAGGGTGGTTGAGTCAGGCCATATCCACATATGAGAACCTCTTTTATTAGGATCCCCAAATTCAAAAATAGGACCAAAATCAGCAGCGAATTGGGATTTAATAAATGCTACCATTGTAAATGTTTCTGAGAGCAACTCGACTCCATGGTGGATTGTGATATAGCCCTTGTGACAATTTATTGCCTGGTTGTTAACTCCTGCTGGTCCTGGTCCAAATGATGGTCCACCTTTAACATTTCCATTTAGATTCCCAACTTTCTCATTGGCTCCATACTGGATACTCAATGGCCAATTGGATTCAGGACCACAGTCATCTACAATGTAACGAATTAGCAAAATATATTGTCTGTAAAAAATAATACTTACACGATGATATATTAGATTATATCAGATATGTCAATATATCATTGTTAATTATTAATATATTATTATTAACATGTAATAATATATAAATTAACGTCTAAAGTTGCCAATGGCGAAACGAATAATTGTAAATATCCAGTATCTTTGTCCACGATGATATTTGCCAAATTCTATAATACCTCTTATGAAAACATTGGCTATGAAAAATAAGTCTCAAATCAATAATAAATATACAACATACAATAAACACATATAAAAAAATAAAAATATTTTTAATTAATAAATTCATCTGTTATACCATGGAGCGAATAATGGTAAAAGATGCCTTTCAGCTAGGGTAGATTGAAAGGAAGACAACATCCTCATCCAGGGAAGTCCCCAATACTCCCGGGTAAATCAATGCAACAAATTAGTGTGAATAAATGTAACACTTGCACAACACTTGTCTCCACCACAATAATGGTCTCAGTCCTCATTGACACGTGTGTGGTATGCCAGTTTCCAACATATGGTTTGCTGGAACTAGTTGCCACCCCATAGAGAAACTTCTAGAAATATGCCATTCGCTACCATCAGCTATAACCTTCATCATAATATTGACTCATATAATTGATAACACCAATTATATTCACCATTTGAAGACCAACAATATCTCAACAACGACAAGCACCCTGTGCTAATGAGCTGAGGAGCCTTTTGGCTTGCTCTAGTGATTCTGTGAGTACTCCTAGGTTATCAGCAAAGTCTAGATCAGTTAGGATATTGGCTGGATTTATTGAACTTCTACAGATATAAGGTCATTTCAATTCCAGAAATCAATTTGTTCTAAAAACACTGGGTAAGCAGAACCTTGTTTGCAGATGACGAATATCATCATATCAAGAAGCTGTGCAGCTTCTTGATATAGCATTCATATCAAGAATATGCAGCTAAATGTATGAAAAATTGCTAATAAACATATAGTGAATTAATATTCTTTTCTTTTCGGGGAATCTCATTGATCTCGATTGCTGCAAAGCTATACAATAGAATTATATTAAATCGCATCAGAGATCCCATTGAGAGACTGCTCCGTGGAAATCAGAATGGGTTCCATAAAGGTCGTGGGACCATGGAGCCCATTTTGGCACTTAGAAGGATAATTGAAGAGTTATCAAAAAAGAAAGACATGCATCTGGCTGTTATCTTTGTTCACTTCTTCAAGGCCTTTGATTCAGTCTCTCGCTCACGTATGTTCAGTATACTTTCATTATATGGGATTCCTGATGAAATTATTGCAGCAATCAGATCAGTATACGATGGTTTGACAACATTTGTGTCTACTGTTGACGGTGACACAGAACCATTTGAAGTGTTATGGGGCGTCCTCCAAGGAGACACACTTGCACCATTCTTGTTCATTATTGTGGTTGACTATGTTCTACGCATGTCCTTAGATCATCATAATGATGATGGGGTGATGATAACTCCACCTACTGGCTCCAGAAGTCGAGGAAATCCTACCAAGTACCTAACTGATCTAGACTTTGCTGATGACTTAAGAGTACTCTCAGAAACACTAGAGGGAACCCAAAGGCTCCTCAACTAAATATTAACTCCAGAAAAACCAAAATTTTGACAGTTAACTTTGAAAGTACTCAACAAGTCTCTGAGCGGATGAGCATAAGCTCAAAGGATGGTATGCTTGAGCATGTGGACGACTTCTGTTACCAGGGATCATGGATCCGGAAATCAGGTGAGGACCTTCGAATACGTAAGGGAAAGGCATGGGCAGCCTTGAATAGGCTTTCCAGGATTTGGAAGTCACCGAGAATTAATCGGAAACTTAAGGTCCGATTATTTAGAGCAGCAGTAGTTCCAGTACTCTTCTATGGGAGTCCATGCTGGGCTCTAACTGCTGAAGACACCAAATCTCTGGATGGCACATTCACAAGCGGGTTCATTGTGTCAAGTACAATGCACACATCTCCAACCAGACACTATATAACATTGGAGGTGTCTCATTGGTTACCCCAAGCTTGACACTAGAACAAAATCGCCTCCGCTTTGCAGGACATTGCTTTCGCCGTGAGGACCAGCCAGTGCATAATCCTGTACTTTGGCAGCCTCATGGAGTGAATAAGCATGGTGGACAGCCCATGACTTTCTTGAGACGCATCTTAACCCTATTAGTACCGGGCTATAAAATGTTGTACAAATACCGGGAGGGGGTCATATTGACCCCCCCCTCTAAAATCTACAAATATTTACGAAAACGTCTGATTTTTTGTTTGTACGTAGGTATCACTTGTCTAGATCCGACCGAAAAAAAAAATCTTCGAAAAAATGTACTGGGGTGGTTATATTGCAGCACCAAAATTACAAGTAGTGCACAATTTTCACAAAATTTGAAAGTTACATTTTCGGCTAATTATTTTTCAATAAAGGTTTTCTGGGGCGCAAAATACATTGGAAAATATTTAAAAATGATATGATTACTATAAATGGCTGTTTAGTCCTCTCTGCGTAGGAAAAAAATGAAAAAAACAAGTAACCAGCACTTTTCAGTTAGAACACAAAATTTTTAATTCACTTATACGATGCTATAAATTCACATTTTCAGGTTTTCGAGGGCCCTGATTCTAATGGAATACATTTCTAATATGCCAGATCATTGCTACTTGTATTTTTCGGCGTAATTTGGCAAATTTTGGTGCTAGCACCAAATTTCGTACCCATCACCAAAAAGTACAAGTTTGCGATGTCCAGTGCTGTTTTTATTGATTCCATCGGATTCAGGACCCTCATAAACCCGTGTAACGCAAGAAACAAGGTGATACTATCTACTGATCAATTTGCATATTTTCCAAAATTTGGTGCTGGCACAACAATTTTCACCCACCGGCGAAAAATACAAGTTTGAGAACTCTTATGAAATTTTTGCTGATTCCATTGAATTCAGAACCATCACAAACCCCTATAACGCAAGAAACAAGGTGACACCAATCAATTGATTTATTTGATGGTTTTCAAAATTTGGTGCTAGCACCACATTTTGCACCCACATCCGAAAAATACAAGTTTGAGATGTCTAGTTCGATAATTATATATGCCATTGAATTCAGAACAGCCATAAACCTCTAAAACGCAAGAAATAAATTGTCACAAGCAATTTTATCTATTGAATGGATTTTCAAAATTTCGTGCTAGCACCAAAATTTGCACACAGCACCGAAAAAATACAAGTTTGATACGCTTGGTGCAACTCGTATATATTTTATCGAATCCAGAACCCCAAAAAACCCCAATTGCGTAAAAAAACAAGTTTCAAACAATCAATTTACAAAATTGACATATTTCAAAATTTGGTGCTGGCACCAAAATTTGGCACCCACCGAAAAAAACAAGTTTGAAATTTCTAAATCAATTTATATGAATTCCATCCAATTTCTAACACCAAAAAACCGGTGTAAATCAAAAATAGAGATGTTACAATTCATATTTAATGAAATGTAATTTTCAAAAAACGTCTCAAAAAAAGTGCCAAAAGTAGGGTTAAAAAATGGCGCTATAACTCGAAAAGTACCCAATATTTTTGAAAACGGTTTTCACTACTAGGAAGACAATAGATTTTTAGGAAAAGTCATAAAATTTCAGATTCCCAACTGCGTTTGTTTCAGAATTATAATAAAAAAACCACGGGAGGGGTCATATTGACCCCCCCCCCCCCGGGTTTAATAGGGTTAAAGGACACTGGCCTTGAAGAATGCGGATGATCTAGCAAATGTCATGGGTGATGGGGAGTTGTATCTGGCGCAAATTTGTCGACAAGCTGGCATAGCGTTCTTAAAAATGCAGCTGCAATGCAGCATGCCGATCCTAGTAGTAGTAGTAGTAGTAGTAGTAGTAGCACTAATATTGAGTTAAGTGATTTAGAAAATGTTGGCATTTGGGTGTGACTCTACTACTACTACTATCGGCATGCTGTATTGCAGCTGTATTATATATATATATATCATATATATAATTTGTATGTGTAAATAATTTATTATGCAGGTTAGATATAGATATAGTAGTACCCTATTTGGTCATTATTCTCACTTGGGTTCATTCTTATTTTGGTTGCATGTATTTTATTTAGGCTTTAGTGGTATCAGTTTTTGGGTTTCATCTATTTACTACCGGTCTGATTTGTTTATTTCTCTATTTCAGTATTTGGTTTCATTTCCTGTATTATATTGGTCAATTGGTACTGTGCTGTATTAAGATAGGGTTAGGGACTCACAGTACACTGCTGACGATGGAGATGTGTTTCTCTGGGTAGAGTGTTGAAATCCTGAAACCCTTTATTTTTATTAAATTTTGTATGTAGAATTACCCCTTTCGGCGGACTAAAAGTCCTGTATTTTCTAATAATATACAGTAGGATAGTTATTCGTGCAGTTATTAATGTTTATTTGTAGGTGGGGTACATTTTTGATAGGAGGCTGGTTTCTATTTGGTTTTATATATTATTAGCAAGTCGTTAGACTTGATTACTGTAAGAAAAAAAAGCTACTGACTACTGGCTACTGCCTACTGGCTCCTGCCTACTGGCTAATGGCTACTGGCTACTGCCTACTGGCTACTGGCTACTTGCTACTGACCTAGAGCAAAAACGGCTCAAACATTTCATCAAACGATTTTGATGAAATTTTGCATGGACCATGAAAATAGATTTCTATGGGTACTTGTGAAATCGCGGATTAAATTGAAACATCTCAACTTGTTTTATTTCGAAAAATAGCACCAAAACACGAAAATTCCCATAGGCGCAATGATAAAAACCCAGCTGGCACTCATGACAAATGTATAGTGATGACCTGGTAATGCATTCAATAGGAAGGACCAACTAACAAAGAAGTACTTTCTGTGCCAAGTATTATCACTCTACTCTACAACCCAGACTGTAAGCAAAAATTAACTGGTTTAGCTGGCTATTACAGTCTCAGCTGAATAACTCTTCCCAATGCATCCTTGCTATATTAATTAATTGGCGTGCAAGCTAAATGACTTTTAGTTACACAGTGTGTTGGCTACTATTGATTGTACTGTGCTCTCTAGCTCTCATCTAATTATTGTTTCATTTTAAGATCTTTGTGCCAACATTAATACAAATAAAAATTAAAACTTAATTAAAACAAATTTAAACAAATAGTATATTTATAAGGCTGAATGTATACTCAGCCTCATAATGATTCTCCATAAGGATAACATTATAGTTTGAAATATAAAAATCTGTTATAATAATAATATAATTGTTGTATTTAATTAATATCGTGGTTTACATTGAACAGTGTAAATTGTTAACCGCGGCTTACATTTAAACATCTCAACTTGTTTTATTTATTACAAAAATAAGAACGAATTTGTCTTATCACTTCTTGTGCGCGATTGTATTGTATTCATGACAACTGCTGTTATTATTATTAATCAATTGACACCTCGACTCCTCTCTGAGACTCTGACTACTCTATCCGATAGAACACAATAATCATTTCGCTAACTGCCCTCTATCTTCTATAATCACAACAGCTTTTATAATTCATTAGATGATTACAACATCATAATTATAGTTCGAAGTTGTCTAGAAAATTTCTCGTACACCACCGGGACTACCCTCACACTAATTAATTATCAGACAGAACAAAAAGCTTTTACTTGACTCGTACTGTCTCCTACGACTTGCTTCATGGGCTGCTAGGCCCGTCTCTAGTATATACTTTGCCAGTCAGGTTGTACTGTACCCATTTTGGTCTTTATATATCATATATATATATATATTATTGGTGTTATTGGTGAATGCGTGGTATTGTTATAACATTATTACAACATTTTGTTGGGCACAGCTTTTGCAACGTCGTCAATGACGTCCAGGTGGGATCGAACTGGCGAACTCCGGGTTGGAAGTCTGACGCTCTAACCATTCAGCTAGCGGCTCAGGTAAAAGATAGACCTGGAAATACTATCTGATACCTTGTATGTCCGCAATTTACCTCCTCATGGCCTCTGATCTGTTAATACCATGACTATGCCATCCGATAGCAATTGCCCCAATTGGGTGGCTATGTGATGATCTGAGTTTGAAATATATCGTACTGACGTACTGTTGCGTGACGTCGGCATATTGAATGAGCTCTAGATCTTGAGATGCAGCAATGTCGTTAACATAAACAAGGAAAGGGAATGTGAAAAGTTTCATGTAGCAATTCCATCCTGACCCTACTACCCCTGTTCCCTGTACCCTAGTGAATTCTAACCGAGAGTTCAAAATACACTTGTGAATTTTAACCGGGGGAGAATTTTTAGGGGGGTATACTGGTCTGCAACACCGGTAGGCCTATATATTGTTTTACGATAATTGGGATTTGTAAAGTGTTTATAGGGAGAACGTGTAAGTTTAATAATCTTCTCATTTTCGAATAAACAGCTCGGTTTAATCGTCTGTTTAAACCACTATTAATTAATCTATTAATTTTATAATTTTGGGTGGCATGTTTGATGGACCTTGGAATTGGGACACATTTTTGAGATTATATCTGACACCACCACCATGATTGCGTCAATGTTATTGAAACTGAAATTGTTAAAACTGGTGTTAAGTATCTGCATGTGGTTTTTAGGGAATTTCATTAAGGCCTAACATGTTACCGAGGTCTATGAAAGTTTTAATAATGATGCAATGACCTTGGTGTCGTTCACATCTTTATTTGTTTTTTATTTTGTTTCGCTGTCTTACTTACTCTTACTACTGTAGCATAATATTGCACTGCACTATATACAGTACAATATACAGTATGTGGTACACAGAGGGTCTACATTGATTGTGTATAGGCAGAAAAGGTCAAAAAGTGAGAACTTCATGGTCAAATTTTGTCATTTCACCGAGTCAAATAGGTCATTGTCCCCATTCTGGCCAGATATTTTGTCCTTACTTACTTATTTTGTCCCATCCCCCCCCCCCCCCCCCCCCCATGGTTGTACAGACCATATTATGTGCGGTGTGAAAGACATAAGATTTAAAAATTGTACATTTGGGAATCTTATAACATTATTTGAAAAAAATATTGTTTAGCAGTAAAGTGGTTGTGGGCACCGCAAGCGCCACGTAGATAGAGGTAGTAGAGTTAGAGGAAGTAGAGGTAGTAGAGTTAGAGGAAGTAGAGGTAGTAGAGTTAGAGGAAGTAGAGGTAGTAGAGTTAGAGGAAATAGAGGTAGTAGAGTTAGAGGAAGTAGAGGTAGTAGAGTTAGAGGAAGTAGAGGTAGTAGAGTTAGAGGAAGTAGAGGTAGAGGTAGTAGAGTTAGAGGAAGTAGAGGTAGAGGTAGTAGAGTTAGAGGAAGTAGAGGTAGTAGAGTTAGAGGAAGTAGAGGTAGTAGAGTTAGAGGAAGTAGAGGTAGTAGAGTTAGAGGAAGTAGAGGTAGTAGAGTTAGAGGAAATAGAGGTAGTAGAGTTAGAGGAAGTAGAGGTAGTAGAGTTAGAGGAAGTAGAGGTAGTAGAGTTAGAGGAAGTAGAGGTAGAGGTAGTAGAGTTAGAGGAAGTAGAGGTAGTAGAGTTAGAGGAAGTAGAGGTAGTAGAGTTAGAGGAAGTAGAGGTAGTAGAGTTAGAGGAAGTAGAGGTAGTAGAGTTAGAGGAAGTAGAGGTAGTAGAGTTAGAGGAAGTAGAGGTAGTAGAGTTAGAGGAAGTAGAGGTAGTAGCAGAGTAGAGGTAGTAAGCAGAGTGGTTGTGGGCACCGCAAGCGCCACATAGATGGAGGTAGTAGCAGAGTGTGGTTGTGGGCACCGCAAGCGCCACGAAGATAGAGGTGGTAGCAGAGTTAGAGGTAGCAGTAGAGTTAGAATTAGTAGAAGTTAGAGAGTCAGCAGAGTTAGAGAGCTAGAGGTTTTTAGTTAGAGCTAGAAGTAGTAAGAGTTAGTAGACTTAGTAGAGCTAGTTAGAGTCGGAGAGTTAGTAGAGAGTAGGAGAGTTAGATAGTTAGCAAGTAAGTAGTAAGGTAGATAATATGATAGCCCAGGGGTAGCATTAGAGATTAGGCCCTTAGAGAGTGATAAAGAGTAGAGGAGTATGGAGAGGAGCTGCTGGCGAGAAAGAGTGCAGGAGAGTGCGATTCAGGTGTGGGAGAGAGTAAGAGCGGAGTTAGAGTGGTGAGAGTGTTGGGGAAACAAAAATTGTGTGAGAGTCCACGATCGGCCCGACACGAGACGCCAGAGGGTAGTGACATCATACCCATAGGGAGCGGCCTGGAAAGCCGACTCCAAGAAAAAATAACCCCACCCCACACCCGATAGTAGATCGAGTTCCAGCGGAATTGAGGAATTGAAGCGCACTTAGAGGTTGATGCTATCTTCTCACCGGGAAGATAGCATGGGGGGGGAGTGTGAGCATATTCAATTCCGCCTCACCAACCCCCATAAAGTTGGGCCAGCGAGACCCTTAAGCAATATTGGGAGTACAAGGTTGATTACCAATCAACCTTGTATCACCCCAATAAGCGGGGCGACAAACCCCAAAGGGACACACACACAGCGGGGGTCAGAGGTTACACCTCCGGGAGGGAGAGAGTGACAGCAGAGGGGGGAGGCACTCCCAGAGAGATGAGAGGGTGAGAAGTGAGTTATTAGCCAATGGGGGGAAGGCATCCACTGAGTAACGTAACACGGCCAACCAGTGCAATATATATTACCATTTTACTGTATCATTCATTCACTCTTTAGTAAGTCAGTTAGTTAGGGCAGTACCGGAACTCTAATCACCGTCTCCGTCCACTGCCAGTCACTTTATTCAGTTATTGCTATTTCACTTTATATTCATTCAACCTGTGCTTATATTCTATCTCATATATATTAACAATAGTCAAAGTTATTCAACAACCCAGAACTCTTTTCACATACACACGGCGGGGACGCGTAGATTAGACACCGGATAAACCGGGATTTTCGGATCCCGTCACATTCATCCCTCTCCGGGGGAAATTGGATGCAAATAACAGCTGATTGCACTCAAAAATAAAGGAACTACAAAGCTGACATAAAAGATTACATGTTCGTATATATGCTACAAATAAGAGAAGCCTTTATACAAATATTAATGTCAATTAGACCATCACTATAATAGCTAATAAGTGAAGAATATATAGTATTATGTTGGATACCGATATGCTTCAATGATAAGTTAATTATCAGAATCAAAGTCACTCATAAAGTCCTTCAAATAGTCCTTCCAATAGGTGTATGTATGGAGTGCCTGAATGGGAGATCTACATCAATCAAACAATCATTTTATTTTCCAAGTGTTTCACCCACCACCAGATACATTTCATTGCACTACAATAATAA
Organism: Nemertoderma westbladi; assembly: GCA_032718475.1. Lineage (NCBI taxonomy): Eukaryota > Metazoa > Xenacoelomorpha > Nemertodermatida > Nemertodermatidae > Nemertoderma > Nemertoderma westbladi. Next base: position 2,540 of record JAUCBJ010001855.1, on the reverse strand, counting down.
TATTATAATGATAGACGTGGGCAGTGTATGTGATGGATGAGAGAACGAGGAAATGGAGCCAACACAGAAGCCGGCGCTAGAAGGTTGTTGCCTCTAGGGTGTTAACCATACTGTTATGTTCGTCATTGAGGAGAATTTTAGGATCGCCATCGATGAAAGGACCACTGAAAGTGTAAGAACTATCATCGAAAGAGTTGCCATCAATAGGTTTCGTGGGGTATGGTTGGATATTGGTCTAAATAGAAATGTGTCACCTGGGAATCTCATAACATTAAGAAAGTAAAACGCGATAAGCATAAAAAAACAATAACGCTAACATAAATTCTAGATATTGTAGATCTAGGTTTGGTGTAACAGGCAGTAATACAGTACTACCTCAAAAATATACTTCCATACTGTACGGCAGTAATACAGTACTACCTCAAAAATATACTACCATACTGTACGTACAGGCAGTAATACAGTACTACCTCAAAAATATACTACCATAATGTACAAGTAGTACCTGGTGCCTCGGCACGCAGTACTACCTCAAAAATATACTACCATACTGTACAGGCAGTAATACAGTACTACCTCAAAAATATACTACCATACTGTACAGGCAGTAATACAGTACTACCTCAAAAATATACTACCATACTGTACAGGCAGTAATACAGTACTACCTCAAAAATATACTACCATAATGTACAGGTAGTACCTGGTGGTGCCTCGACACTCAGTACTACAGTACCTCAAAAATATACTACCATACTGTACAGGTAGTACCTGGTGGTGCCTCGACACTCAGTACTACCTCAAAAATATACTACCATACTGTACAGGTAGTACCTGGTGCCTCGACACTCAGTACTACCTCAAAAATATACTACCATACTGTACAGGCAGTAATACAGTACTACCTCAAAAATATACTACCATACTGTACAGGCAGTAATACAGTACTACCTCAAAAATATACTACCATACTGTACAGGTAGTACCTGGTGCCGCGACACTCAGTACTACCGTAGTGCAACATGCCTAGGCATCAGATACTACCGTGTATTAACCGCCCAGGCAATTAGTACTACTTAAAGGCAGCAGTTATTATTATTTATTATTATTAATTCTTATTAATTATTTATTAATATTTATTAATTATTATTTATTCGTTAAAATGTTTATGTGAAGAGATTAATGATATTAATTTATTCATGGTTCAGAGAAACAACAACATTAATGTGGACTCCAGATTTATTTTCTCCTGAAGGTAGTGGCCCAAACACCGTCGTCAGTCATTCGTGGCGAAGGAAATAGGATGTCACAATTTCGCCCATGAAACTTTCCAACCTATGGCAGAAATATCCAGAGCCATATGACTATGAGCTACTATTAAATGTCCAACCTTCAAATGTTGTTTATCAGTGCCAGTTAAAACAAAAGAAATAGCACGATTAGCAGTTATCATCGCCAATATTTTGATGAATTTTGCTCGGAGTATTCAGAACAGGTCTTTTGTTAAAATATTAAGATTTAATACGGACTATTCCTAATGTTGGAAAAATGTGTTTTCGAGCCGCAGCAGAAATAGGATTGAATATCTTACGTTGTTGTCGTTGTATCCTGGGTATTCTTCGCTCCATCACTCCACTTATGCTTAACTCCATCACTCCACTCACCCTACGCCCCATCACTCCACTCACCCTTCGCCCCATCACTCCACTCACCCTTCGCCCCATCACTCCACTACACACCTTCGCCCCATCACTCCACTCACCCTTCGCCCCATCACTCCACTCACCCTTCGCCCCATCACTCCACTACCCTTCGCCCATCACTCCACTCACCCTTCGCCCCATCACTCCACTCACCCTTCGCCCCATCACTCCACTCACCCTTCGCCCCATCACTCCACTCACTCCTTCACTCCACTCACCCTTCGCCCCATCACTCCACTCACCCTTCGCCCCATCACTCCACTCACCCTTCGCCCCATCACTCCACTCACCCTTCGCCCCATCACTCCACTCACCCTTCGCCCCATCACTCCACTCACCCTTCGCCCCATCACTCCACTCACCCTTCGCCCATCACTCCACTCACCCTTCGCCCCATCACTCCACTCACCCTTCGCCCCATCACTCCACTCACCCTTCGCCCATCACTCCACTCACCCTTCGCCCCATCACTCCACTCACCCTTCGCCCCATCACTCCACTCACCCTTCGCCCCATCACTCCACTCACCCTTCGCCCCATCACTCCACTCACCCTTCGCCCCATCACTCCACTCACCCTTCGCCCCATCACTCCACTCACCCTTCGCCCCATCACTCCACTCACCCTTCGCCCCATCACTCCACTCACCCTTCGCTCCATCATTCCATGTACCATGTACTATGTACCATGTACTTACTTTTGTTTTGTTTTAGGTTAAAAAAAACTAGATCTGATGAATGAAAAAGTAAAGATAGCAAGGCTTGTATTTTAATTTCCCGCTAAGACAATGCCATATATGCAGGGGTCCTACTAATGCTGTAACCATTCAGCTAGCGG
>JAUCBJ010001854.1:0-44733 GCA_032718475.1 Nemertoderma westbladi | reverse complement strand
CAAACGGCCACGTCGCAGCAGATTATCGAGTTTACCGAGAGGAACAAAGGATCGCCTCAGGAGAAACCCGGCGTAATGGGTGGAGGGGAGGAATAAGTTGAGTGAACCGGTCGCTAGTCGGTCTGTTTGGCCGCTCGGAGTAGGAGAATGAGAGGCACTGCCGCTGCCGCACCGACGAACCACACTGAACGACGGGAGATACGGAGGGATTATCGGCGAATAATAATTCATTCTACGAGGAGGATGACCTTTTCTTTTAATTAAATATTCCCTACTCGCCTACTTTGAAATATTTAAAATTCCAAATAAAATTATACCTAATCCAAGTCGTTGATTATCTAGATTATTAGTGCTAAATATATAAGTCTTGAAGGCAATTAGTTCTAATTAATTAACAGCTATCGGTAGTAAGTAACGCGAGTACCGGTGGTTGTTTATTGTTTATATATTTTTTTTAATAGGGCTCGGATTCTGACACCTATGGTGGGCCTGAGCGGCCTGTTTTGTAATCTTTTTTTCTTTCCTCGACTTTTGCAAATTCATTCGAACGACTTTACAAAACCCGGGGAAACAAATTAATTGGTGTTAGTCTGTAGTATATTAGTCTTAATTAGCTGTCTCCTACAGTATCTGATAAGCAAAATTATGGAAACAAACTTGATTGGGTTTTTGTTGTTATAGAAACCACTCCAGCCAATTAGATTTGTTTCCCCGAGTTTTGTAAAGTCGTTCGATCGACTTTGCAAAAGTCGGAGGAACATAAAAAAAGTTACAAAACTGGCCGCTCAGGGCCACCATAGATATTTACGTATTTAATTTATATTGTGATTGAGAATTATACATATACCAATACCATAAACTGCATAACTATATACCAAGATATACTACATACATACGTTATAAATACAGCACGAATTGAAAATAGCCATTGTGTATGGCGTCTCAAAAGGATCAAAATCATAACAATTACTGCAGTACCGGTACTTTGAAATAATATAATAGTGTTTGCAAATAATTAAATCACTCATGAAAATATTTAAATCACTCATGAAAATATTTAAATCACTTATGAAAATATATAAGAGATGCCCAATTGTTATTGCCGCAATAATTATTTATTGCCGCAATAACAATTGGGCATCTTTTAAATATTTTCATGAGTGATTGAATTATTTACATACACTATTATATCATTTCAAAGACTGCAGTAATTGTTATGATTTTGATCCTTTTGAGACGCCATAATTGTGTTTGATACGCTCTTACTCTCTTACACTCTTACATTTTACATACAATTAAGTTAATTTTATATCCACAGTATAAAAATATTGTTAACAGTATAAATATAATATTCATTTCTACACTTTCTTTGGTATTCAAATTGTTATATAACTTTAAAACTAGCTATAAAATTATTATTTTATATTATATTAAATAATAGCTATGGGTTCTAATTCATCCAAGATGTTATTCAACGAAGATGCTTTCCAATACTTTGCTCTATCCGCGGTCTCGTCTGTAACACGACAATTCATTATCATAATGCTGACAGTTCGACAAAGGCGACTAAATAAGGTCAATTATTCTTATTTCGTTATAAATTATATGTTTTATTACGAAATATTACATATTGCGACATATATTAATTACTTTACCGACCTCACTATTATTTTTATTTATGAATTGTATTATTTTTACTAATATTTTATTTGAAAACTCATTTTTAGATATAATAACTACGAATTATATAGTTTTAATTAATACAATAATACAAATCCAATACCCCCAAACACTATATTTGAAATTTGGTATTTTCTTATACACATACTGTATGTTCTACAGTTCTATATTAAAGGCCTGAATATTCTAAATTAGGTGCATTAATAATATATATATTTTTATGCTACAATCTGCATGCCAGTTGCTTACACCGTAATGATGGTAATAGGCCTAAAGGATCTGATTTCAAAATTAAATGTTTTTTTATCGGTTTAGGTTGAATGCATGGAAGAGGATAACAATATGTTGGGTTGGAGTTCTAAGTCTGAATCTTCCAAAGAGGCCGTGGAACGCTGTTTGAATATGCATCGGAACGAACTGGAATCCTTCCTACCCTACCTAGTCATAGCCTCCCTGTACACCCTCACAGGGCCTAGTTTGCGCGTTGCTAGGACCCATTTCCTTGTTTACTCAGTTTCTAGGGGACTGTGGGTTCTGTTCTACTACAACGGTAGTCAACCAGGCCGTTCCATATGCTGGACTGTTAGCGCCGCCGCTTTGGCCTCACTGACGATGCGTGTTGGCCATTTCTTCCTGAAGAACACATTCAACATCAACCCCCATCGGTGGTTGAAATAGATCACTATTGAATAATAAAACTATATTTTTAGAACAGGAACAATTTATCGGAAACTCAACTTTAATTAGTTTTCTTAATTATGTTATGTAAAGTGATTTTTGGTACTTCCATGATAATTATTTTACCAGGGTCCCATGGTGTAGTGGTTCAGCACTCTGGACTTTGAATCCAGTGACCCGAGTTCGAATCTCGGTGGGACCTAACTTATTTTTTGTACATAGCTCGCCATCTCGATTTGGTTACTGTTAGTTATTAAATATAGTTATAATCTCTTAAATCTTAATTAATCTAACTACTCACCTAAGTTTTCCACGATAATGTTTTTAATTAGATGTTGTAATTCTTTGTATTTACCATTGAGAAGCGTGGCATTATAAAAGGATTATCTATAAAAACATCTAATTTTCGGTGAGAAATAGCTGAGATTGGCTTTATGTTCTAACGAAAACATTTAATATGAATAACTATTACACCTTTTATCTCATCTATTCGTTAAAACTGCCGGGGTCCATGACTTCAATACTCGCTAAGCATCCGCGTGCAATTTTAACTTGCCCGGCGTGCGTTTGGAAGTCGCTAAAAGGTCAGTAAAATTTCAAGGGCCACTAGAATGAAACAAACCTGACGACTCAATAAAGAGCCTTCTAAATCAGTTTCTCTTAAGAGGATATATCCACAATTATGTCTTATGATCTAGAACTTCTTAAAATTAAAAAACCTACAGTCAGTCTTTGAGAGACGCGTTTTAATAGGGTAGTCAGAAAGGAGTCGTCCATAAAGGACGTCGGATGGGGGGGGGGGTGTCTTCGATATCCAGACATCTTCGGACAAGGCGAGAGGGGTGGCTAAATTAGGACGTCCGATCATTCGCTTTTTTATATAGTTTACTAGAATTACTGACACAAACAGGTAACCAGATTCGAATGTTTGGTGGCAGATTCTTCACGATTTACAATCGTGTATACTAGAGTACTGTACCGGTATGATCTCCAAAACAATAAACAGAGTGCTGCTGCTACAGATCAGAGAGGGAAATTCAAACATGCAAGAAAAACAATAATAAGTCAATCTTGAGTTTATAGGTAAAAATGGAAAGTATTTGCACGACACGGGCCAGTACGTAGATGAAGTGATGCCAAAATGTGATGAAAAATATCTAAAAACTACTGTGCAATACAGATAATATTGAAAGTAGATGAGATTGAAATACTCATCTGTCTATAAATAACAATATCTAGAAATCCCATCGACGAACTCATCCCATACCCTCGGACCCACATTATGTACGAGAGCGCGAGTTGTTGGTGATGGATTACCGCTCCCCGATGGGTACTATGAAGATTCCATCTGTTATCGTCCTCCGATATACGTTAATGAGATCACGCCTTTATTATAATGGCCCCTCGCTAATTTATTTTGTAGGCCTGTGGGAGAGTGTAGCGGAATGATAACCTTCTTTTGAGCAGATAGGAAGGCAAATATTTAAATATTTGATGCAAACAACAGCTGATTTAGAAATATAACTGCAATCTGTTCTATAGAATTTCGTTGATTGATTTCGTTAAATTAACTTGACACTGAACCTAACCATGATCCTTTCCCAGAATTGGCTGGTAATAGAACAATGAGACAATTTAATACAATCTCGGATCTCAAATGAGATGAGCAGAGGTTGCAGTGGCATGTTATGGTGACCAAAACAATGAAATTGTTGAGTTGATACGAAAATGAATCTGTAATAAATTGAACAATCGACTTCCATTTCGGAACATCATATTAAAACCAAAACAATAAACGAGTCAGTAGAGCAGAAGTTCATGTTTAACTATTATAGTTTTTAAGAGTTACTAGATAGATTATTTTAATGATTACCGGTAGGCCTATATTTACCGTACCGGTCTACCCAGTGGGTATTCTTCTTAGGATGCGATAGGCCTTTATTTCTAACTCGAAAATGATCTCAAAAGTTAAACCTTTTATAGGGTATATAAATCAATTACACTGTAATTTGTGTTATTCACTTTCCTTTATTCCTTTGGTTAAAGAAGGGTGACTGTCAGATTGTATAACCTGCAGTCCTGCACCTAGCATCAATATCTCCATTAGTATTGATATTGTTTGTTTTGGTTAGAATAGCCTGCGGCCTCCTGCGATTTCCCTTGAATTAGTTAATTTAAATTCTGTAATTACCCCCCCCCCCCCCCCCCCCCCACATTGGTGGAGTATGGAGTGTAGCCAGACAGATAGTACAGGCACAGGGGTCGAGTGTGTCTCGATGGTACCGGGTACAGGGGTCGAGTGTGTCTCGATGGTACCGGGTACAGGGGTCGAGTGTGTCTCGATGGTACCGGGTACAGGGGTCGAGTGTGTCTCGATGGTACCGGGTACAGGCAAGGGTCGAGTGTGTCTCGATGGTACTGGTTTAAAATGAAAATATTTGATTTATTAATCTGATTTTTGTATTATATTTCGATAGTACCTAAGTAGAAGTTACCGGTAATAAAATACATTAAAAAGTCTGACATCCGCCTTTCGTCAACAAGAAAAGTTTAACAAGATATTGCTTCACATTGCTGCATTGCAGTTAGTTTGTTCTCGAGTCTGTAGACAGGTGGTCTTGGTGTATGTAGGCTAGAGGCATTACCGGTACCGGTACGCTGTAGAGGATGTTCTACCACCTTCCTCCGCCACCCCCGTAGCCGCCACCCCCGTAGCTACCGCCCCCGTATCCACCGCCGCCACCCCCGTAGCCTCCGCCACCACCTCCGTAGCCACCGCCACCACCTCCGTAGCCGGATCTCCCACCTCCGTACCCTCCCCCACCCCTTCCTCCTCCTCCTCCTCCATCCCTCGAGGAACCCTGGACGTAACCCCCGTTGGGCCCCGTCACGTTGGTCGCCTTCAGTTTACCGTTACGGTCGTCGTGCGAACGTACGAACTCCACCTTCTCGCCTTCCTCCAACGAGCGGTAGCCCTGGGCGTGTACCTGACTCTGATGAACAAACAGGTCGTCTCCTCCTTGATCTGGAGTTATGAACCCATAGCCCTTCTCACTGTTAAACCATTTGCACTCTCCAGTTTCTATGGCCATCTTAATCTTCTTATCTGACAATACTGCAGTGTGCTGTTGTGTTACCGGTACCTACCGTACTACTGCTGTACTGACTTTCACAAATAGGACGCCCTACTGCCAGACTTCAGAGTAGTACTGAATGTCTGAACGTACCGGTACCGGTATTAAGGCTGTAAGGCATAAAAAAATGGACTTGTGGGGCGAGCCACGAATTTGGCTGGATGGTCTTAGCGAACTGATTCTGTTAGGGGGTGGGTCAATTTTTGTCGTTGTCGTCGTAGTAAGGTCGTTTACGATTTTAACATTCTAATTGCTTTTAAGGCTGTTGCATCAATAGGATCAAAAGTTGACATAAACTGAAGCACCTCAACCTGTATGTCTAAACTTTAAATTAATCCTTAAAATATATCTTCAAATCTGGCCTAAACGATCACTACCAACTACCATAAACCTACCCCTGAAGTTCACTCCCTCGTGGTGGACATAGGCGTTATCCCTTCCACACTCCCATTCCTTAGTAACTTATAAAGCCAACTACCAACTTACATTATTACATTCGTGAGAGCTACTCTAGATTGATTCACATTTTTATATTTATTTCATTTTTTATTTAATTTTTTTAATTTTATATAATTATTTATTTTCATTTTTATTTTTTGGTAATCTCAATTTGAGTTTGTGTAATTTCTATTTTGTATTTGTAGTATTTATTTGTAGGATTTGCAATTAATTATTGTTTGTAAAACTTATATTTTGTCTGATTATTACACGGGACATATTTTTAGATTATATTCTTCACACATTGATCTCAATCTCTGTATTATTGTTTTTATAAAGATTGACCTCTTTGATTGGGTAAATTTTAATTTGTACTTTTGTTTCATCAGGATTGGCCGGCCATATTCAGAGATTTACATATAGATAGATAAACTGGACTTCTTAAAATATTCACTGAATGGAGGCAATATTTACTTTCGATTTTTTTTGTTCTTTGTAAATTGGCCTGACTTGTTATATATTAATTTGAGGATAGCATTATTTTATTATGTAATATAGAATATAATATAAAAAATATTTTACTTGTTAATAATCTACTTTTAAAGTTCCTCTTTTTACTATTTTTTAATCAAATACTATGTAATACGTATACCGATACTTATTTTAATTCTGTGCGTCGCGTAGTTTAGTTTCCCATCCTTTTCTGTCGGTGGTAAAGTTTGTGTAATTAATTTGTTGTACAGTGAATCTTACCTACATACATATATTATTGTGTATCAACAGGTTCTTATTCTTTCTTACATTATCAACATTAAACATGTATCTTTTCTTTCAATCCGTTCAAGCTTAAACTTGGAAGGTACAGTATGTACTCGACCATTTACAATTTGAGTCTTTCAAAGGAGACTATAATCCATCTGCATTTCACCTGTCTGCCGCTAGAGAGCGAAACGTCATATCAATCAGTTTAAGATGAAACTTTAACAAATATATACTAAATCAGTGGCTGCGTCTTTGCTGCTGAATATGTACTTCTAAAATTTGCCGCTAGAGGGCGAAATATCTGAAAGTGAAAACCTTCTCTTTTTTATCCGATATCAAGCTGAAACTTGACAGTTTTACGTGCTAGACTATCAATATTATGGGTCTTTGACTGGATGCTAATACGTCGGCAGAGTTCTCCAGTCTACTGCTATTGGGCAGGAATGAAAACATTTTAGAATTGTCTGAAATGAAAAGCTGCCATATTTTCAAAACGTTTAACTTACTTTTTGTGAGATTTTAAACCGTCTGGAGTTACCCAGTCTTCCGCGAGGGGGTAAAAGTGATTAGAGGGACATTTGTTTATATTTTGCTTATACTGTAGTTATTCCGAATTGCCACTTAACATAGGTTTATGTCACGTGCTATCTCTTAATTATGGGCTAATAATATTAATGAAATTATACTGTAGGGCCATTCGATTTGTGAATTTATTAGTGTTACATAAACGTTTACAGCAACTAATAAAATTATTTAGTGCGCCACAAAAAATAATATTTGTCGTCGATTAATAAATATCCACCCGACCGGACAATTCCGACCCGGACAATTGCGACCCGGACAATTCCGGATCCAAATAAATAAAAATTACGCCGGCAATCAATACCAAATAGCAAAAATCTGTGTTCTAGAACACTAAAATTTTTTTCTTAATTGATATAGCTAATATGTTTTAGAACATTTTCAAAAAAAGTAGCAAAAACTAGCTATTATTAAAAATTTGGTGAGGGGGTGCCCAAAACACACTAGTACCGAATACACTCAATTCCAAAAATACTATTCCACTCTAAAATTTCATAACATCCTATGTTCAATAATAAATCAATGTGTAATGTTATTATATATAATTGTGGCAACCCCTGTGCCGACGGCTACCACGTTCTAAGTTGTAAAAACTCCCCCCCGACTATCCCAACTGGCCCGGAACTAATCCAGTGTTACTTACAACTAACAAATTTCTGGAAAATTCTAATATAACTGACAGACTGACCATAGGCCTAATGAACATCCTCAGAGTTCTGTCTGATTTCTGTCCTCCATCCTTTTCTATTCTCAATATTTGTTTGACTAACATAATTATTTACACTCACTGTGTTATTTATATGTGCTTATCCAAATTAACCAAAGACTCGGTTTGTCATGGTAAAGTAAATAATGTTTAAAGGTAAAAGTTAGTAAAAAAGTGGATTTAAGATACTTAAGGCAACTTCCTAATTCCATGTAATAAATATTAAATTATTCATTACATTTATTTCTATCACTACAATTTACATTTATTTACATTTCTTTTCAATTAGATTTATCTAAAATCATTCGTGAGTACATTACAGGCTAGGAAAATGCCTTTTTTTAAATAGTAATTGTTGTTGTCTAAGAATTGGTCCACCAATTACCAATATTTTACAACTTTATATCACTTCCCGCATTACTGTATTCCCCAATATTTCATTAGTCACTACCCATCATTATGTTGTCGTACCCAAATATAGAATTTATGTCTTTTGGATGGTGTAATTTTAGGAAAAAGTCAAGTAATAATTACTTGATTAAAATACAGTAATAATAATTACATTTTACCAAAATTTTTCAACACTAACATTTTTTGTAGGCGCCTGTAAGTTGTGACTGCCGGGGGCCCTGAAATCCAGAATCCGTCCATGCAGGGTGGTTTTCCCCCTTACTGTACAGTAAGTACACCCCCCCCCCCCCCCCCCCCGCAGTCCTAATGTACAGTATAAAGTATTCATTGCATATAAGGCCCTATCAACGCTAGGGGCCTATTGTGTGCAAATAAAATCTCCCAAAATATTACTGCATTATTCAAGTAAATATTATGAAAATAAAGTAAAGCTTTAAATTAATTCCTTTGATGTTGGGAGCTTTGTGTGCTGTTAACGTATTCTATTTGGTTATGTATTATACTTTATGTAAATAACAAAGTTGTTACATGTGAGATTAAATTCATATGTAAATAAATACTTTACAAGTCTATTAATATCTTGTTATTGTGTTTTATGCTTTAATTACTACACAACACTTATTGTACTGTAGGCCTACAGTATTGTATACAGTATACTCTATTTATACTATTTCTATTTCATCGGGTTATTCTATTTCACCTTTCATTAACATAATTTTCTCGAATTTTCTGTATAATATTCAGCTCTGTAATGTTTCTCAAATCGTATTAAATTTGGTATTTAATCACGTACCTATATATGAACAATATGGTTCTCAGGTAGTTTGTTCCCCTGTATGATTTGCTGGTAAACTTTTATGCAGTAGGCCTACACAATACACATCGTCAGTACAAATAAGGTGTTGGTAACGATAGAACGATGAAGAGACAAGGTCAAACTATCTCTTTCCGTAGTGTGGTGAAGAAAAATTAAAACAAAAAGGGGGGGGGTCAATGAATACAGAAACAGAATCTCGGATGTAAATTTTAATTATATGTTACAATTATTATAAACACCAAAGTCGGAGCGAACAGAGGGATCCTCTTCCTATAGATGCTACCCGAAGGTAGGGGTGGGCACTACTCCTATCTGCTACCCGAAGGTAGGGGTGGGCGCTACTCCTATCTGCTACCCGAAGGTAGGGGTGGGCGCTACTCCTATCTGCTGCCCGAAGGTAGGGGTGGGCGCTACTCCTATCTGCTACCCGAGGGTAGGGGTGGGCGCTACTCCTATCTGCTCCCGAAGGTAGGGGTGGGCGCTACTCCTATCTGCTACCCGAAGGTAGGGGTGGGCGCTACTCCTATCTGCTGCCCGAAGGTAGGGGTGAGCGTTACTCTTGTCTGCTACCCGAAGGTAGGGGTGGGCGCTACTCTTATCTGCTACCCGAAGGTAGGGGTGGGCGCTACTCCTACCTGCTTCCCGAAGGTAGGGGTGGGCGCTACTCTTATCTGCTACCCGAAGGTAGGGGTGGGCGCTACTCCTATCTGCTGCCCGAAGGTAGGGGTAGGCGCTACTCTTATCTGCTACCCGAAGGTAGGGGTGGACGCTACTCCTATCTGCTACCCGAAGGTAGGGGTGGGTGCTACTCTTATCTGCTACCCGAAGGTAGTTGTGGGCGCTACTCCTATCTGCTTCCCGAAGGTAGGGGTGGGCGCTACTCTTATCTGCTACCCGAGGGTAGGGGTGGGCGCTACTCCTATCTGCTCCCGAAGGTAGGGGTGGGCGCTACTCCTATCTGCTACCCGAAGGTAGGGGTGGGCGCTACTCCTATCTGCTACCCGATGGTAGGGGTGGGCGCTACTCCTATCTGCTACCCGAAGGTAGGGGTGGACGCTACTCCTATCTGCTACCCGAAGGTAGGGGTGGGTGCTACTCTTATCTGCTACCCGAAGGTAGTTGTGGGCGCTACTCCTATCTGCTTCCCGAAGGTAGGGGTGGGCGCTACTCCTATCTGCTCCCGAAGGTAGGGGTGGGCGCTACTCCTATCTGCTACCCGAAGGTAGGGGTGGGCGCTACTCCTATCTGCTGCCCGAAGGTAGGGGTGAGCGTTACTCTTGTCTGCTACCCGAAGGTAGGGGTGGGCGCTACTCTTATCTGCTACCCGAAGGTAGGGGTGGGCGCTACTCCTACCTGCTTCCCGAAGGTAGGGGTGGGCGCTACTCTTATCTGCTACCCGAAGGTAGGGGTGGGCGCTACTCCTATCTGCTGCCCGAAGGTAGGGGTAGGCGCTACTCTTATCTGCTACCCGAAGGTAGGGGTGGGCGCTACTCCTATCTGCTACCCGAAGGTAGGGGTGGGCGCTACTCTTATCTGCTACCCGAAGGTAGGGGTGGGCGATACTCTTATCTGTTACCGAAGGTGGGGGTGGGCGCTACTCCTATCTGCTACCCGAAGGTAAGGGTGGGCGCTTCTCCTATCTGCTACCCGAGGGTAGGGGTGGGCGCTTCTCCTATCTGCTACTCGAAGGTAGGGGTGGGCGCTACTCCTATCTGCTACCCGAAGGTAGGGGTGGGCGCTACTCCTATCTGCTACCCGAAGGTAGGGGTGGGCGCTACTCCTATCTGCTACCCGATGGTAGGGGTGGGCGCTACTCCTATCTGCTACCCGAAGGTAGGGGTGGACGCTACTCCTATCTGCTACCCGAAGGTAGGGGTGGGTGCTACTCTTATCTGCTACCCGAAGGTAGTTGTGGGCGCTACTCCTATCTGCTTCCCGAAGGTAGGGGTGGGTGCTACTCTTATCTGCTACCCGAAGGTAGGGGTGGGCGCTACTCCTATCTGCTACCCGAAGGTAGGGGTGGGCGCGACTCCTATCTGCTACCCGAAGGTAGGGGTGGGCGCTACTCCTATCTGCTACCCGAAGGTAGGGGTAGGCGTTACTCCTATCTGCTACCCGATGGTAGGGGTGGGCGCGACTCCTATCTGCTACCCGAAGGTAGGGGTGGGCGCTACTCCTATCTGCTACCCGATGGTAGGGGTGGGCGCGACTCCTATCTGCTACCCGAAGGTAGGGGTGGGCGCTACTCCTATCTGCTACCTGAAGGTAGGGGTGGACGCTACTCCTATCTGCTACCCGAAGGTAGGGGTGGGCGCTACTCCTATCTGCTACCCGAAGGTAGGGGTGGGCGCTACTCCTATCTGCTACCCGAAGGTAGGGGTGGACGCTACTCCTATCTGCTACCCGAAGGTAGGGGTGGGTGCTACTCTTATCTGCTACCCGAAGGTAGTTGTGGGCGCTACTCCTATCTGCTTCCCGAAGGTAGGGGTGGGCGCTACTCTTATCTGCTACCCGAAGGTAGGGGTGGGCGCTACTCCTATCTGCTACCCGAAGGTAGGGGTGGGCGCGACTCCTATCTGCTACCCGAAGGTAGGGGTGGGCGCTACTCCTATCTGCTACCCGAAGGTAGGGGTAGGCGTTACTCCTATCTGCTACCCGATGGTAGGGGTGGGCGCGACTCCTATCTGCTACCCGAAGGTAGGGGTGGGCGCTACTCCTATCTGCTACCCGAAGGTAGGGGTGGGCGCTACTCCTATCTGCTACCCGAAGGTAGGGGTGGACGCTACTCCTATCTGCTACCCGAAGGTAGGGGTGGGTGCTACTCTTATCTGCTACCCGAAGGTAGTTGTGGGCGCTACTCCTATCTGCTTCCCGAAGGTAGGGGTGGGCGCTACTCTTATCTGCTACCCGAAGGTAGGGGTGGGCGCTACTCCTATCTGCTACCCGAAGGTAGGGGTGGGCGCGACTCCTATCTGCTACCCGAAGGTAGGGGTGGGCGCTACTCCTATCTGCTACCCGAAGGTAGGGGTAGGCGTTACTCCTATCTGCTACCCGATGGTAGGGGTGGGCGCGACTCCTATCTGCTACCCGAAGGTAGGGGTGGGTGCTACTCCTATCTGCTACCCGATGGTAGGGGTGGGCGCGACTCCTATCTGCTACCCGAAGGTAGGGGTGGGCGCTACTCCTATCTGCTACCCGAAGGTAGGGGTGGACGCTACTCCTATCTGCTACCCGAAGGTAGGGGTGGGCGCTACTCCTATCTGCTACCCGAAGGTAGGGGTGGGCGCTACTCCTATCTGCTACCCGAAGGTAGGGGTGGACGCTACTCCTATCTGCTACCCGAAGGTAGGGGTGGGCGCTACTCCTATCTGCTACCCGAAGGTAGGGGTGGGCGCTACTCCTATCTGCTACCCGAAGGTAGGGGTGGGCGCTACTCCTATCTGCTACCCGAAGGTAGGGGTGGACGCTACTCCTATCTGCTACCCGAAGGTAGGGGTGGGCGCTACTCCTATCTGCTACCCGAAGGTAGGGGTGGGCGCTACTCCTATCTGCTACCCGAAGGTAGGGGTGTGTAAAAGCTTTTGCGTAATTAACCGGTTATTCTCCCGTAAAGTACTCTGTAGTTGGTTTACCAGGCATAAAAGGGCCGTGTCCTTACTGTACTGGTGTTTTAGAGGACATAAAAGTCATTTCTTCTGTATTTGTACTTTAGAGGACATAATCCGCAATCTCGTGACGCAATAAGCTAGATCCTCTTGAAAACAGTGTCGCTACCATGACGACGGCTAACAGCTGATATTGCCACGTCGACATTTCTTTGTTTCTTTGTTCTCTCGTTGTTCGGTCGACCAATCAGAGCGTTTTTTGTCTCTGTGTTGGAGTTGGATACAGAAACTCAGTAGTTCAGTGTTATGTTTTGCCCAGAGCCTAAGAACATCGGCTTTTGGCACCTCCGTGTTTCAGTCTTTAGTTTAACATTAGTAGGCTTAATTATAGAACGTATATCTGTTATCAAATCATACCAAACTTATCTTACTCAACAAACCGAGTTAACTTAGCATATCTTACTAATATTACTGCTTTTACTGTCGGTTATTCATTATATTTGTTGATGAAATATTATATCGGAATACTGATCAATAGTCAGACACCCCACCTTCTTGATATACTAAAGGTTAGAGAGACCGGTTACAGATAAACGATTGCGACCTATGTTAAGTGGTTTGAAGTGAATCTAATGCTGTTTCATAGGCCCGACATAAATTGTATGTTGCTCTCTTTATACGTGACTAAATATAGTGAAGGTCGGCAGATTAGTGTGCAGTATTGTGCAGCATTGTGTATGATTGTAATTGATAACAAAGCATCTCCTAAAGAATGCGCCATATACGTGAATCTATAGCCTTTTCGTTGTGTCTAGTTTAAGTCATAACTCTGTTTACATATTTAGAGCGCCACGTCCTAAAGGAACTGTTAATATTTCCCGAAAGTGAATAATATTTGTCAGAGATTATATATAACGATCAGTCGAATAATACGGTAGGCTTACACCATCAATCATTAAGCTTCCGAATTCAGTCTCCCGGGTATATCCAACGGGTGAATGATTGCGCATAGACTGGCTTCGGCTAATGTAGTGTATCAAATACTCGTCATAGGCTAAAGACTATATATCATCTAAAAGACATCCTAATTTGGCAGGTTAAACTGTCAAGGTCTTAAAAGCGCAAACAATAACAGATAATGCTTCTGGATTGCGGTGTAAGCAATCTAGTCGAAAGTACCGGTCGACCGGTAACCAGTAGGCCTGACTGCCTGAGCATCCGAACCGGTACTTACAGTACAGGTACAACAGTATTATTTCGATTGTGATATTGTGTTAGTAGGCTGCTTAAGAGATTAGGGACTGTACACCCCTTGTCTCTTCTGGAGCTTATTTATTTCTGTCAATTTTATTTACTAGTAGGTTGATATTGAGCAGAAGGCGTGTAACCCTGCTCAGATCGTACAGACAATTTGTAGGCTGGACTGTTGTTCTGACTGTTGATTAGGTCTGAACGGATTGCAGTGCATGTAGAGTGTATGTCCGATAAAGAACGGTTAGGAAGTAGGGGCAGACATAGCTGTAAGGTAAACCCCCATCTAAAGAATAAGTCGTACTACTGGGTTAGAACGCATACTACCTAACCATTTCGGAGTCTGCATTTCCTGTGGTTTATTTAGGCTTGATAGGAGTCCGCCAGCGTTTGGTCTGTACTTTGTTTGTGTAGTCTGTACGGGTAGCGTATAATTTTATTTAGATAATTTGTAGGCTGGATAGTTGTCTGGCTGTTGTTGTGTTTGAGGAAATTTCGGTGTGTGTAGAGCATCTGTCCGATAAAGTGCTAGTTGGGAAAGTAGGGGCTTCAAGTGCTGTGATGTAAACCCCCTGTGAAAGAATAAGTCGTACTACTGGGTTAGAACGCATACTAACTAATCATTTCGGAGTCTGCATATACCGTAGTTTGTTTAGGCTTGATAGTAGTCGGTCAGTATTTGGTCTGCATTTTGTTTGAGTGGTTTGTACGCGTAGCGTAATATTTATTATTCAGAGTTTATGCGATTATTCGCAACATTCATATCCCCAAGTTTATTCCTACAGTAATTGTGCTTGTTATACATACCATTATAGTTAAACTAACCCCGGTACTACATCAGGGCTGCTCGGCGTAGGTAAAGACTGGAGATTTTGTGCTTTGGTCACTCCGGCAGATACCGTGGTTCTTTTAGCTGTTCAAGTATTTTAACTACTAATTATTTGTTGTACAAGTACTTGTACCTAATTTAGGGTTTAGTGTACAGTACTTTCCGAAGGTGATTAGTGTGTAGGCAGTATATTTGTGTTGTAAAGTGGTTAATAGGCACGTTGGTTCTGGTAGACCGCGGTAATTAATCTCTAGGTAGGAACACTCCGTGATACATAACGTAGTACCTATAGCGATACGGCTATAGGTCGTCAGACGGTGGTATTTTCCTATCTGGACAGCGCAATATATTTACTACTACTTATTATTTTCAAATACCGTAGTAACCTGTCCGTTGTAATAACCAGATATTCTAACCCTTTGTTAGGCTGGTTAGTAGACTTCTTGTAAAATTACCCTAAAAATTCGTATTTGTGTATTTGTAATTAAATTTTTTGTGTTTATTTAGAGATTGTAATCTCAACCGGAATTGTACGTAATTTGTAGTATTAAGTAACTTAGTTAAATTAGAATTATTTGTTTTAGTGTCTAACAAGTAGCACTCCACTGAGAGCGCACAGCTTATGTGTAGTGACTCCCCCAGAAATAATAACATTTATTTCAAACATTGACAAAAACCCATTTCAACGGGTATATATATTATAAATCAACTCAAACGATTTATCAATAGTAGGCCTGCCATACAACAATTAGGTCTCAATATCAGTTGGACTACTGCTTAAATAACGGTAATAAAGTAAGTTAAAGTAACCAAGTAACCCTTAAAATTCAGAAGTTCAATTATTCTAAAATAATTGATATACCGGTATTTACAATAGGTTTACTATCTTTATTTTTATAAATATAGGTTGAAATCATACCGGTATTCTGTAATTAATTCTAGTCTGTAATTATACTTATATATATACATTATAAGTGTAAGCTGTATACCGGTATTCACGATAGGCCGATTATATACATAAATTTAGGCTGAAATCATACCGGTATTCTGTAATTAATTCTAGTTACTAATAATACTTATATATACTATAAGCATACCGGTATTCTAATATTATATACATCACGCTACACTGAGTAGCAGTATCGGTAATTAATTACTAGGCTAACAGTTAATACTGAATTACTAGACTTGCTTAGACTGTAATATAGCAGTAGGCATTCAACTGTGCACACAAACATGTGTGATACTAAGCAGAACCTGTCAGACAGTTTATTAGATGTAACTATCTGCAACTCAGATAGAGGTGTAGAACCATCTAGTCCTAAGTTCAGTTCACCTCCCACTGTGAGGAAGGTCATCCCTCCAGTAGTAATATCAGAACCTAGGCTGGTCCAACACCATAGGTCTATCATAGGCACTCGAGCTCAGGTCAAGCGGGACCAAGAAGCAGCGGAACAGCAACAACCCGCGAGCCAAGAACTTACTTCTCAGCGGCCCGACAGCTCCAGTAGTGAGGATACTGTAGAGCTGACACCCGAGCGCGGAGCAAAGATGACGGATGCGGTTTATTCGGATCCCCTTCTCATCCTTCCTGCAGCAGTACTCACTAGGATATTGATCGCGGTGGAAGAACACCAGATCGATTGGGCGAGAAGTCAGCGATCAACTAAAGATAGTTATGCAGGATACACAAGGGAAGAACTGAAGTCTATTGTCGAGTCGCAATGGAACTTCCCCGGACCCGGACTCCCGTTTGATTTATCAGAAGCTGCCTGGGAAGACATACACCAGATGGGAGTAGCCAAGGAAACCATCGATCCAGCTGTGTGGAAGAGGTCCGCAGCCGGATACGCACAGGGATTCTTCAGCTCTATGGAGCGAGTAAAAGGACAACTGTTTCAACAACCACAAGGAC
Organism: Nemertoderma westbladi; assembly: GCA_032718475.1. Lineage (NCBI taxonomy): Eukaryota > Metazoa > Xenacoelomorpha > Nemertodermatida > Nemertodermatidae > Nemertoderma > Nemertoderma westbladi. The sequence continues at coordinate 27,925 of JAUCBJ010001854.1, read as the reverse complement.
CTCAAGAGCAGGGACAACTGCTTTATCAAGTTAGAGAAAGAATTCTGCGAATCAGACTAATCTTATCGGCCTTTGAGGAGGCTTCTAAAAGAAGACAAGACACGTCGTTGCAAGTTGCCGTAAAGACTTGGTTTCAATGGGTGAGTCTCCAGGTTCAAGGAACGGCTCAGTGGAAAGCTCAGCTGGAGGAGCGCTCAACCCATGGAGAATCAACAGACGCTACTTTTTCCCAAGTGGAAAGTGAAGCGACGGCAGAGAAGCCGCATAAGAGGGATGCCATTGACATCTATCTGTCAGACTATCAACGTTTTTTAGGTGATGAAGAGTTGAGGAGAAGGTTAGATGGACTTAGCCCTAATAGTGAAGGAACTCAGCGTGTGTTGGATGCCATCGATGTGGAAATGAGGGCTGCGAACCAGGCTAAATTTGATGAACAACTCCGCATCACACGAGTCCAAGAAGAACAAGTAAAGAAAAAACGTATAGAAGACAGAAAGAAAGCAGCAGTAGCAGCTGCCGAAGCGGAAAGGAAAGCAGCCGAAGAGGAAAGCAAAGCAGCCGAAATGGAAAGAAAAGCGGCAGCGGCAGAGGCAGAAGCGAAAAGAAAAGCAGCCGAAATGGAAAGAAAAGCGGCAATGGCAGCGGCAGAAGCAGAACGGATAGCGGCTGAAGAGATCGCCCAATTAGAACTGGAAAATATTCAGGAGAATCAAGACTGCATAAATAAACAGTTAACAGCTAGTAATATGCAGATGATGAATCGATCTACTCCCAAAAGACAGGGATATACATCATCTGAGGAAGGCGATACCACCGATACTGAAGGCAAAGGAAATAGATCTCACCTAAGCAGACGTAAAAGAACATCCCACCGTCAGAAATTGCCTGATTTGCCTCCAGCTGTTAGAAGGCAACTAAATAACACCAACTTAGGTAGTACAGAACCCACAGACCAAATAATTACAATAGAGAGACTCCCTACTATAGTAGATGAGCCTGAAATAATTAGGCCTGCTACCCTTTCGGTGGTAGAGACACCTGTACTCCCTGAACCTACCTCTAAATTCCCTTTGCACAGTACTAAGCTAGCTGTGCCCAGCAGAACAGCCCATGAGACAGTTCATGCCCTGGACTCCGAGCGAAATATTCATGATTTGTCGCCCGTTGTCCCTCATCCGCCCGCTACAACGTTGGCGAATCCCGCTTCGGCGGTCGAATGGGCGGATGAGAGACGACGGGGGATGGATCTCCTGCTCGGACAGATGCAGGAGACCGTTCAGCAATTCAAGGGCACAGTAAGGGAAAGTAGGCTAGAGTTGCAAGAAGTGCAGCAAAGTATCGCGCTAGAACGCGATAAATTAGTAAATACACAAAAGGGTATACCACCACCCCCTGTAACAATGTGTCAACCTGTTAGGTCTGAAGTATCTCATGCACAAGGTGTGGAGCCTACACGCATCTATACTGCTAGCGAAGTAGAAACTCCTATAGTGAACCCTATTAAGGGTAATTATAGACCTGTTGATAATGATATTCCCTATAGACCGGATCATAATCCGAGAAATTTATATACCGATAACTCGATATTAAATAACTCGATGGCCCAAGAAAGTTTTACGCGTCAAATGGCTAGAACCGAAGCCCGGCAAGCGGTAAAGGTGGGAGAGATCGTCAAGTTCAATGGAGATGAGATGAAATGGTTACCTTTTAATGAATATTACAAAGATAACATACAGAACTCTGTGCTATCTAATGGAGAGAAACTTAGATTCCTCATCGAGTGCTTGGAAGGATCTCCCAAGTTAATGGCGTTAAAGTTTATTTGACATCCAGACGGATTAAGACAAGTTTGGGATACACTAAACATCAGGTATGGTAATAGGAATAACATAGCTGGGTATTTGTATGCAAAGTTGGTAGCGCCCCGAAAGTTTATTAGCAGCGGAATTATAGAGTTTTCCGATGAGATTCAAGAGATCTGCAGACAATTAGATTGGCTAGGTAAGTCTCATGAGTATCAGAATGCTATGGTTATTAGAGCAGTGGCTTCTACTTTACCGAAGGGTGGAGTAGGTACACGCTGGGATAAGAAAGTGTTATATATGATGGAACAACAACGACGAGACCCTACCATGGCTGATCTCATGTCATTCCTAGATGGAGAAGTGAAATTACAGCTCCTAAAACTGTCCAGAGAGAAGACACCTGAAAACAAGGTAAGTGAAAAACCCGTCTCTAGGAGAAGGGTAACACCAGTGTGTTACACAGACGACGGCGAAAGCCAGACTTCTCAAGGAGAAGATAGCGGGAAAGACACTGACAGATCTTATTATGTCAATAAAATGCCTAAAGATCAGGTAAGTAAATTCAAGTCTCGAACCAATGACAGGAGAGAACAGGTAAGAAAAACTCCTCCTACGTCTCCCAAGAGAATTCAGGTGAGAAAGCCCGAAGAAAAAACAAGTGTGCACAATGTTACGCAAAATAAGGTAAGTAACATCAAACCGAAATGTGCGCTATGTGATGGGACCCATCGCTTGAATATGTGTGATGAATTCCTAAAGAAATGTGGCTGGCCACGAGAAAAGGGACCTTATGTCACCGGAGGTCGATTTTGAGTTATTAGGCCTACGAGATGCAGAATTTTCCAGAGATTTTAACAAAAAAAACGGTGTCTCAATATCAATTTCTAAAAAAAAGTTATAGCGATTTATGTGAAGGTGAATCGGGTAGCAAAAAATTTTTTATTAATAGCGGTTATAAGAAGCGATTATTTAAAAAAATGGAAAATATTAATAATATCATAGCAATTCTTACTATATAGTTAGGCAGTTCAATGTTAATCGGCTTTTTATACAACTTTTAACACTTTGAAACTATTAATATTGTTCATGAACTATTTAAAAAAAAAATTTGCAAAATTTTCAAAAAAACATGTAGGCCTAACCAAAAAATTTTTTTTTTAATTTAACATTTTTTCAAAAAGATAAATTTTTTTAACAAATTTTAAAATTATTTGTATTTTGAATTCTTTATTGGGATTACAAAATTTAAGAACTAACGAATTTAAATTAAGAAAATGACAGCCATATTACATTTAAAAAATAACTGTAGGCCTACAGTACCTATTACAGTATTACAATTTCAATTTATTACAGTCCTAAATTCAGACATGAAAACCCTAAGACAGTGTTGTATACAACACTGCAACATCTTATATTGCTTCCTGTAATTAGTTATTTCCTAGGTATATTGAATATCAGAACCAATTTGAATTTCCCTCATCGTTTTATACATTTCTAAATTGATAATCCAATTAAATTTGTTCAAAAATAGAGGGAAACTTTAAACGCGATTATCTCAGAATCAGGTTTTGCGACATAAGGTCCCTTTTCTCGTGGCCAGCCACAAATCATTAACTGAGAGACGTGAAGTCATGTGGGATAAGCGGTTGTGTTATAATTGCCTCAGACAAGGACACCAACGGCGAACCTGTTACTCTGACACAAGATGTGCCAAGTGCGGTGCGAAACATCATATCTTGTTGCACACTGAATTCGAGCGAAATAGTCCGAGTCAGGTAAGTGATTCCGAATTACATGTCCAATTCAGTGATGTGAAAGACACTGATCTATCTGAGATGGAAGGATTCTATACGGACGAGTTCTCCGACGAAAACGAATCCTGTTACACGATAAATACCACAGTGTATCGAGCACTCACGTATGAAAAGGATACGGACAGCGACCTCACCCTAACTACTTCTGATCAACAACCATTTTGGAAAGCGCCAACTTCCAATGTAGGGATTAGAGAATTTCCTGTGGTACAGGTAAGGGTCCACGGACCAAAAAGGAGTTATGTAGTGAACGCCCTCCTTGACTCCGGTAGTACAGGAACATTCATCGACAAAGAGCTAGCCGAAGACATATTCGCTGGACAACCCAAGTTCCGAACTAAGCTAAACATGTCAGGAATTATGCAGGTTTGGAAATCTACAGTAACAGCGGATTATTATGTAGGTGCGTTGTCCACCCCCCAGGACGAACTAGGAGAACATAGCATAAGGTCAGTGAAAATGGTGGCTATAAAGAACTTCGCTACTACCCAAGCAGACCTTTATAATTGGGACGAGGATGAGAGCATCCAACATCTTAAGATACCTCGATTCCAGACAGATTATCCTGGAGTGCAAATACTCATCGGCCAAAACGCGCATGAGGCGCTCGAGACATTGGAGAAACGGCCTGCTCAACCGCAGCCACTACAAACCTATGCGGTAAGAACTAGAGTAGGTTGGTACTTTACTGGCCCTTCCCGTAGAACTCTCATGGAAAGATTACCGAAAGATCAGGTATATCAAGTGCGAGAATGGGAAGTTGAGAACAGTGAGTTCGACGATCCAACTGAGGGAACTCCATACTCCTCAGACAACGACGATATACATCAACTCTTCGATGAGGAGAATGCCATCGATCTCCTTGAGGAAAGCGAGACTTGGCAAAATCAAGTGAACTTATGTCAACTCCTTCTCCCATCCGAGCGAGACGACTATAACGACGAGCTTAATGACGTCATTGAACGTTATAATGCCAAGACTCGGGATGAACACGCCGTAAGATTCTTTACTCAAGAGGTTGTAGAGCCCAACTCCTACGATAAGGCCCTATCGGTGGAGGAAGAAAGAGCCAAGCAGATCCAAGCGACAACTACTCGTTTTCTTAAAGATCAAGGTAGATATGAGATCGGACTTCCTTTCCGAAAGCGAGAACCAAAGTTCATTAACAACAGACCTTTGGCAGAGAAAAGAATTGCTCAACTACATCGACGTCTTACGGCAAATTCTTCAGCTAAAGAAATGTATCAAACGCAGTTGAAGAAGTTTATTAGCAAGGGATATGCGGAGCTAGTACCGGAAGAAACACCTATAACTGAGAGAACGTATTATTTAACTCACCATTACGTTCCCAAACCCGGTAAACCCCATGAAGTACGAGTGGTGTTTGACGGTTCCGCCCTTTATATGGGCCAATCTCTTAATTCTGAATTGTTACCCGGACCCAACTTACTCCAATCCTTGTTGGGAATATTATTAAGGTTAAGACAATACTCCATTGCTTTTGCCTCAGATATAGAAGGCATGTTCTTACAAGTCAAAGCGCTGGATAGGGATCGAGATAGCCTACGATTTTTGTGGTGGCCTGAAGGAGACCTCAATAAGAAACCTGTGGAGTACTGGATGACCATCCAAGCCTTTGGGATAATCTCGAGCCCTTCAAACGCCTGTTCCGTTGTGCGCACTACTGCGGATGACAACCGAGACGCCTTCTCTAAAGAGGTGATCGACAATATCAAACGAGACATCTACATGGACGATAATCTGAAGTCCCTTCCATCAGTCGAAGAAGCCATTGAAGTCGCTAAAGGAACGGTAGAATGCTTAAAGAAAGGTGGATTTCGACTAACTAAATTCACTAGCAACTCCCGTGAGTTTCTGGAGTCGATCCCGGTAGAAGATCGAGGAACAAAAGACCTAGATCTAATAAAGGATGATCTCCCAGAAACTAAGACCCTTGGTTTGAAATGGGACACAGAAAGAGATATCCTGTTTTTCCAATTAAAACAGCGAGATAATCCAGTTCGGACTAAACGGATTTGTTTAAGTATCCTGAGCACTTATTTCGATCCATTGGGATTTATTAGCCCAGTTATATTGATTGCTCGGAGTTTAGTACAACAAATGTGGCTTGAAAACCACTCATGGGACGATCCACTTAAGGGAGAATTATTAAAGAAGTGGATGAAATGGGAAGATTCTCTACCAGCCATCGAAAACTTTATAATTTCCCGTTCATATTTTGGTCATGTTCTCCCTACGTATTCATATCAACTCCATGTGTTTGGAGACGCCAGCGATATGGGAATAGGTATAGTAGCCTACCTAAGGGTGGAAACTCCGGACGGAATCAAAGTCGCCTTGGTTACCTCTAAGGCATTGATAAACAACAAGTTGAAAGTTCCTCGAGCGGAGTTAAAAGCGGCTCTTTACGCTACAGCCATCGGCCGGAATGTAACAGAACAGATCGACTATCCCCTGGAGAAAACTGTCTATTGGACCGACGCTTTACTCGTGTTGGAGTATATCACCAATGAAGTCTGTCAGTTCAGCGTCTTCGTTACCAACAGAGTAGCTATTATACTCAGTCGCACGACGATGGATCAATGGAGACATTGCCCCGGAACGATTAATCCAGCGGACATCGCTTCCAGGGGAGCAACTCCACAAGAACTGGTAGATACTCCAGACTGGTTAGGTGGACCCGACTTCCTCTACAAAGAAGAAGAAGAATGGCCTCCTCATCTTACTACAGCAGAAATTAGACAGGCCAAGGGAGCGGAGAAAGTCAAGCCTAAAACTCAGGCGAGTAAATCGAAGTTATTCAAACCCACAGTAGATCTGTCTGTACTACATACTTCCGGAGACAACGCTTTGGATCAGAAACCCACAGCCACAAATAAACCCGTTGTGGAAATCCGTGATAAGGATTGGAAATCTGGCATACCAGACATCTCGCAAGGACTCTCACCTCTTCTGCAGAGAGCGATGCATCACTAGAGTTCCTGGAATCGGCTTTGCAAGGCCGTGACATATTTAAAGAGATGTTTCCACCATCACTACTCTGGGTTGAAAACAAAGGGTGATACCGCTCCAATCACATCAGTGCAGGTCCATGTTATTAAAGACCTTCCCAGATATAAGATACCCGACAGGTTTCTGAAGGAGAAGATCAGTTATCAGGAGCATGAAGAAACCAACAAACAGATGCTGAGACTCTTACAATGCTATGAAGATTCCGATAAGTATTTCCTGTTGTTGAGAAATCCACATGCGCTTAAGGGATCGTTTCTCTAGCACAATGATAGATGGGTTGATACGTGTTGGAGGAAGGTTAACGAATGCCCAATTATCCTTTGATACTAAGTTCCCCATACTCATTAGAAATCTTGAAATACAAGTCAAGATGATTGTAGATGTTCACAGCAAACTTTATCATGCTGGTAGAGAACGAGTTCTTAGCGAAATTCGAACTCGCTATTATTTTTATAAATCCCGTAGAGCTCTGAACCAAGTTCTTAGGAACTGTATACCCTGTAGGAAAGCATTCAGTAGGCCTTTAACACAGAGAGAGGCAGAATTACCTAGGGAACGAGTAAGCTTTTATGAACCACCCTTTACTAATACCGGTGTGGATTTATTTGGCCCTATTGAAGTATATCGTGCTAGGACTATAGTCAAGAGATGGTGTGTAATCTTTGTTTGTATGACTTGTAGAGCCATCCATCTCGATATGGTGAACGATTTATCTACCAACAGCTTTTTATTAAGCTTACGACGACAGATCGCTCGCTTTGGCACTAGTAACACGATGAGATCTGATAAGGGAACAAATTTCATTGGTGCCAACAATGAAATCAAAGCTTACGTCAAAGATTGGAACCAAAGACAGGTGGACGACCAACTACGAGTAACAGCGTCTAGTTGGACCTTCAACGCCGCCGACGCCCCTTGGTGGGGAGGAAGTTGGGAGAGATTAATAAGAAGTGTGAAGACAGCATTTCATTTTATAGTGCCTTGCCGCGCTTATCTCACCGACGAACTTTTGCGGACGTTAATGGAAGAAATCGCCGCCTATCTCAACGAGAGACCGCTTATGCCAGTCTCATCGAGTCCCGATTCACTGGAGGCGCTAACACCCGCGCACTTCCTACTGAAGAAACCTGTAGCCATGCTCCCACAATCGGAAATCACAGACGGAGATGAATACTGCCGACAAACTTGGCAACTCATGCAGTTGTTATCCCGTCGTTTCGCTGACCATTTCGAAAAACATTATCTGCCCACGCTACAACTTCGAACTAAGTGGTTTGCGCAGCAAAAAAACGTCAGTGCTGGAGACATGGTTCTTATTGTGGATGTGGATCTTCCACGTAAGCGGTGGCAGACAGGTCGTATAATCGAGACGCACATCTCGGATGACGGTTTGGTGCGATCGGTAGAACTCGTCGTCATGCGACGTAACTTCAAGAAACCAGGAATTGTCTTTGAGACGCAGCAGCTCAATCGCCCAGTTGGTCGCTTATGTTTACTGGAAAGAGACAGAGAACTCTCCGGAAACTATGGGAGACAAGATACTCTTCCCACGACCACCTCCCTAATTCAACAAACATCTAGGGACTCCCCAACTTAAAAAACGGCTGGAGTGGGTGTGTGACCATATTATTTTATATTTGTATTTGTTTTATTTTTATATTTATGTATGTATTATTATGTAATTTTATTTTAATCGTTTTATTTAATTTTATTTAGTAACATGTTATTTTAGCGAGCATTTAGTAGATTAGTGCAATATATTCGCATTTATTACGTAATTACTTATATTATATATTTAGTACGACGGCGAGAAATAATTCTTTTTCTCCTTCCTTACTGCCCGTATTACATTATAAATACGTGACTACAGTAAGATGAAATGTCCGTACTTATTAAAGTACAATAAAGCCACTACTATATTCAAGTATTATTGGTAGGCAGAGTATTAGGAATGCAAAGTTCAGATCCTCGTGTCTCGGCTAAACCAAGCTCTAGGTAGACCTTGGAAACGACTTGCCTCTTTACACTGACATTGCTTCGTGCGATATTGCTCTCATACCGTATATTAAATAATACATATAGTAGCGTGATGTCCCTTTAACAGTAGCGTATAACGCAAAATAAATCTGTTAAACCCTTTGACCATCTGTAATTCTAGTCGATTAAGATATCGTGGCACCCACCGATATACTTGAAAGACAAAATTCTAGAATCAATGGTTAACGTCCCCAGACAAGTTCTGGAATAAACTGGTGCCCATCCTAAATATTAATTATTAATATTTACAAAAATCTGTCAAATATCAGATCCTTTAAAATTCTAGTCGATTAAGATATCATAGCACTTACCGATACTCTTAAAAGGACAAAATTCCTCGAACCAAGGATCCAAGTCCCCAGACACGTTCTGGAATAAAATTATGTCTATTTAACATTAAATAATAAAATTTACGGGAATAAATTTAAATTCAGATATTTTAATGAATTTAATAAATTGTCATTTTAGACAATTTATAACATTCCCAAAATTCCATTAATTAATAGATCATGGGAGCGGAGATTCACTCTATTAAGTGTATTTGTGTGCGAGAATCTCCAATGTATAGTCAATAGCCGATAAAATTCATAGAATCATGTATAAAGGGGATATTGACCATTAAAGAATTACTATTAAATAGCATCCCAGATCTGTATGCATGAGAATTACCCTAATTCTACCGCTAGATTTCCATAATGTCACCATGGCAACAACCACGCTAGAATTAGAAGTGAGTTAAAAGAACAATAGAAGGCATGCCCCATTGAATAGCATAGGGAATAAATAGCGCACTGCTAGTATCCAAGGATACATAATAAATACAGTGACATTCTGGAAGGTACTGACTAACGGACAAATGGCCCGAATGTGTGCAGTTTGTTGCAGTTGTGTTGAATTTGTGCGTTTGTAGGTGAATGTTACTACTAAGGTGTGTTTACAGTAGCAAGTCGCAATTGTGAAAGTAACCCTAACTCTCCAAGAAGAACCTGCAGTACATCTAAGCCTTTGGGACGGACAGTGAAGTGACTTGTGCCGGTTATCGTTGTCGTTGTGTAGCTACATCGTTGGCGAAAGCACAGCGACGACGGTACATCGGCGCTGAGGATCTTACACTGTCCGGGGGCAAAAGAGGGGTAGGCAGCGACGCCCGCTAGCCTAATATATATAAACTCATTATAATATTGATAAACTCATAGCAGATATGACTGAGTTGATAGAAGATGATCTTGGTATCAGGGAGCGATATACTCTACCTTTACAAGCGTTTGTTGATAGCTTGATACGAGGCGACGCTGGTCCAACTACTACGGAAGATGATGGTCGTTATATCAAACCGCCAATGTCCCCGGAGCAACTTACGCATGAATTGGATTATAGAAAGTTCACCGCTCGTTATACGCATCGTAATGGTACGAATATGGACTTCCTAACTACTGGCCACCCTATCAATTTACACGATACGGACGATGTGGATACCGAAAGGGAAATGGTTTTATTTAAATATCATACCCAACGGAATCGGAACGATAAGCCAAGAATAGAGCACGAGAACTCTATTCGAAACCGACTCGAAAGAGAAGACGTTGAAGAACCGGATAAACGCAACGACTTCAACGATTATCTGGAATTCTTGAGAGAAACATACCTCAATATTGCCAGTCAACAAAATCTCGAAACTCGATATCCTCAAGGTATACATCATGATCCTATGATAGAACTCAAACGACTCTATTTCACTATGATGTATCTTACCGCCGATCGACCGCTACCTGTTGTCCCAGATAGCTTCGAACAGATGGAGGAATATTGTAAAACTGGAGAACGATCACCCGCGTTTCCTCTGCAGGACATGCGTCTGTGGTATTACTGCGACGAATGCCCTAGACCCAATCAGCAAACGGAAAGACATAAACATCCGCGGAGACGTTGCGCTAAACACAGTTTTACACGATATACTTACGGGAGTTTCGAGCGGAACCTGTTCGACGTGTCCCCAGCAGTCGCTCGACTCAAGCGATCCTTGAACAAACCGATGATCAGAGTTCCGGAATACTCGGTCAGACCTCCGCATTCCTTAGTCAGACCTCAAACTCTTGACCCTAATAGTATCACGGATCCTCCCGAACTGTACTCACTGTTCAAAGATCTAGTGTTACCTGAACAGTTGATCGGTGGCACTCCAATAGTAGGCTCACGGGACATTCGCCAACCCTACCTAGCTGGATTGGGACGTGGTCATCTAATATCGCCGTTTAACCCATACAACCGTCCCGGCTTCACCTCTATCCAACCCGTTACGGAAGTCGAAGAGAGCGTCGTACGAAACGCATTAGATGCTATTCGGCAGAAAATCGGAAAGGGAACGTACGATTGTTTGGAGAAGCGTAAATTGCAGCAACAAGTCCAAGCGGTGAAGGAATTAGCTTTACCCCAGTTCGATAGAGAAATACAAAATCTCGAGGAGGACATCGAACGTGGACGAACCTACTCTTTACAAGAGTTTCTAGATGAGCGTCTACAACAACAAGCGGAGGAGAATCAGCTCGAGGAGAGACATATAGAACTGGATGAGAGAGAAGAAGCGGTTTTAGCTCAACCCGAAGCGCAAATCCTTATGACGGATCTCTACTCTAAAACCATTCTTCATCCCTCGATGGTTCCCCATTTCGGAGACAAGCTTTTTGCGACGGCACAACCCCAACCGGTTGATATCAACCTAAGATCTCGAGATCTTATCGCCGACGCTCCTCTGTTGCAGCGTCCGCCCATCGAATCCGCTCGTGTCGATGGTATACTCGTTGAACCTCCGGACAATAGAGCAGATCTTGTCCGTCGCATGGTACACGATGTAAACATACGCGCTAGACCTTTACCGGACTCGTTTTACGGGATCAAAGATCACCCTTATTACGTCAATCTAAAACAATATTACATGGTAAAACCGGAAGATCCTACACATAGTCTGAAGTTTCTACCGCTAATAAATCCTCTCGATCTTGTCGAACTCGAACAACTGCAGAAACATCTGGATCAGTTAGTTAAAGTAAACTCATTTCGAAAACCATATAATGTTTCCAAAATAGAGAAAGAAACGATACCTCCGTATAATCTTGATGGATTCATCAAAACTCGTTTAGTGCACTGGAATCTTGATGTGTTATTCGAGGAGGAAAGAATACAACGATATGGAGATGAGGAAACACATACCACACAATATTTAAAGTATAAAGACCTGCCTAATGCTAGCGAATGCGCTACCTTGTGGCATCCTGTAGGAATGACACTAGAAAACGCCACAAAGGAGTGGAACGAAACACTTAACGTTATCGAGATGTATGGAGTTGTCACTTACGATAACGAAGGTAGCGTTCCGGTTGGAGAACTTGGAACTACGCGGATGATACATATACGAAGACTCGCTGGTTCTACCCACGTATTTACTCGAGCGTGTTCCGACGTTATTGATTATTCTTTTGAAACTCTTACTGAGACACAAAAGAAACTCCGACATGGACAATTTGAACTCGCGCAGCGTTACGTCACCGACACCGAGCGCAAACCGGCCATGGGTATCGATGGATCGATGTTACCCCAACCCGTGCTCGAGATGTTGTTTAACGAAGGAATCCTTAAAATCGGCTCAGCTGTTTATGGAGACCTACAGAACGACTTTCGGAATATGGAGAACATTCCCTACCCCTTCGTTGATACTCAGCTGATTGCTCCTTGGGCAGAAGGCCGAGGTTTCTTCCGCACTATGTATGCCAATACACCCAGCGGAATTACCAAAGTACAACGAACCTCCATCGGACATCTTGCCTTTCAAGAATACGGATGGAATTTCGAGGTTGGAAATCCTATAAATTACCAACAAGTATACGGAGATCACTATTCTCGTTTATACTTTGATGGACCATTGACCGCACCTGGCGCCGTGTATAGCTTTATGAGTGTTCCACTTCGTCCCTCCTTAGCTATATACACAATCTTTGAAAACGCAGCACTTGCCGGTTGGCTAGCCGATGTGTGCAGTCGTACCATACGCGCCCATCCCTTAATACTTGGAACCAAACTCGCCAAGTTAGATGAACACAATAAATTCATCCGCTTTGAATGTTTCAGGCGCTTTCTGACTCCGTTCCGTAACGTTGATAGTCAGTTCAAGGACCGCGCTCTGACCAAACTCAGCCTGAGAGACTCAGCGGCGGAGAAGCTAAACAGCGCGGGATTTGCCCTTTTTCAGGACGTTTGTATACAGAACTTACATTCATCTGTTATACAAAGACCCCGAATACCCACGGGTTATTCTGTCGTCGAAGTTCAGACAGTGGGTCCGCTTGCGGAGACAGCCGCACCTACCTCAGCTATGCAATTGGAAGACGAACCAATATGCTTAGAAGCTGAAGCGATTCAGCCTACAGCGCCCCGGAGCAGCGATAACGACTACGTCTTAGAGTGGTATCAAGGTTCACAATGTCTCACCGCATACGATTATCGACACGCTAACTATGTTTCTCGAAAACGTTGTCGATTATGCGCATCGAGAGACCATTTCACCCCTATGGACTCAGACGTACCCTGCTCCTATTTCCACGAACAACCAATGATGGAGATATATTGTGCGTATTGCAGACTTAATAACTCTCATATTTTTGCAGTCTGCCCCCAATTTATGACTCAATGCCACCACTGTCAACTTAAAGGACATGCCAGTTATAATTGCCCCTTTAATCACGATTTAGAGAGCGTAGATGAAATGATTACCCTGCGCTACATTCGAGCTTGGGAAGCGAACGCGGATTTACATTGTGAGTCCCGTCATCGATACTACCCTGGACGCTCTTACGAGGGAGTTTACGCGTTCCATCCTTATTTATTAGCGTCTGTGGAACAAAAAACACGCATACCGAGTTACGAGCTAATGAAGCGTGTTGGTGAGTGTATTTCCACTAAATTTGTTCGAAGATACCTTAGGAACGTCAATCCTAACGATATTACTTCATACCATTTGATCAATTATATCCGTCAAGACCCTGAGTATGGCGATTTATTTATCAACTCGCACCCTGAGTTACAGGAAGTATCTCGACGGCCCTACGAATATCGAGCCCGAGAACGCGAGCTGGAAAGAACTATTAAACCAAGGAAGTTTCTCACCACTCACGGTCCACCTACCGCCGTCGTCCAGACGACCCATCAAGGACCAGTAGGAGCTGCTGTCCTAAGACGCGCCTTAAAGGCCGTTAGACCTCGCTCCGCTGAAGTTGATATCGATCAACCAGGTACCTCGACCGGCGGATACACCGATCGCAATCCGAAACCTTCTGATGCAATTGTATTGCACCCTTCACCCAGGAGTTACAGCCCTCCTAGTAAAGTGGCTCGCCCCAAAGAGAAAAGGACTCTTGCTAGCCTCAAAAAACTGCGTAAACGCCGTCCGCGTAAGAAAGACTAACTGTTTAGAGTATTTTTATATTTTAGAAACTGTGATTTGTTATATTTTATAGACTTAAATCCCATTTTCTGAGAGCGGTGTAAAAGCTTTTGCGTAATTAACCGGTTATTCTCCCGTAAAGTACTCTGTAGTTGGTTTACCAGGCATAAAAGGGCCGTGTCCTTACTGTACTGGTGTTTTAGAGGACATAAAAGTCATTTCTTCTGTATTTGTACTTTAGAGGACATAATCCGCAATCTCGTGACGCAATAAGCTAGATCCTCTTGAAAACAGTGTCGCTACCATGACGACGGCTAACAGCTGATATTGCCACGTCGACATTTCTTTGTTTCTTTGTTCTCTCGTTGTTTGGTCGACCAATCAGAGCGTTTTTTGTCTCTGTGTTGGAGTTGGATAAAGAAACTCAGTAGTTCAGTGTTATGTTTTGCCCAGAGCCTAAGAACATCGGCTTTTGGCACCTCCGTGTTTCAGTCTTTAGTTTAACATTAGTAGGCTTAATTATAGAACGTATATCTGTTATCAAATCATACCAAACTTATCTTACTCAACAAACCGAGTTAACTTAGCATATCTTACTAATATTACTGCTTTTACTGTCGGTTATTCATTATATTTGTTGATGAAATATTATATCGGAATACTGATCAATAGTCAGACACCCCACCTTCTTGATATACTAAAGGTTAGAGAGACCGGTTACAGATAAACGATTGCGACCTATGTTAAGTGGTTTGAAGTGAATCTAATGCTGTTTCATAGGCCCGACATAAATTGTATGTTGCTCTCTTTATACGTGACTAAATATAGTGAAGGTCGGCAGATTAGTGTGCAGTATTGTGCAGCATTGTGTATGATTGTAATTGATAACAAAGCATCTCCTAAAGAATGCGCCATATACGTGAATCTATAGCCTTTTCGTTGTGTCTAGTTTAAGTCATAACTCTGTTTACATATTTAGAGCGCCACGTCCTAAAGGAACTGTTAATATTTCCCGAAAGTGAATAATATTTGTCAGAGATTATATATAACGATCAGTCGAATAATACGGTAGGCTTACACCATCAATCATTAAGCTTCCGAATTCAGTCTCCCGGGTATATCCAACGGGTGAATGATTGCGCATAGACTGGCTTCGGCTAATGTAGTGTATCAAATACTCGTCATAGGCTAAAGACTATATATCATCTAAAAGACATCCTAATTTGGCAGGTTAAACTGTCAAGGTCTTAAAAGCGCAAACAGGGTGGACGCTACTCCTATCTGCTACCCGAAGGTAGGGGTGGGCGCTACTCCTATCTGCTACCCGAAGGTAGGGGTGGGCGCTACTCCTATCTGCTACCCGAAGGTAGGGGTGGGCGCTACTCCTATCTGCTACCCGAAGGTAGGGGTGGACGCTACTCCTATCTGCTACCCGAAGGTAGGGGTGGGCGCTACTCCTATCTGCTACCCGAAGGTAGGGGTGGGCGCTACTCCTATCTGCTACCCGAAGGTAGGGGTGGGCGCTACTCCTATCTGCTACCCGAAGGTAGGGGTGGGCGCTACTCCTATCTGCTACCCGAAGGTAGGGGTGGGCGCTACTCCTATCTGCTACCCGAAGGTAGGGGTGGGCGCTACTCCTATCTGCTACCCGAAGGTAGGGGTGGGCGCTACTCCTATCTGCTACCCGAAGGTAGGGGTGGGTGCTACTCCTATCTGCTACCCGAAGGTAGGGGTGGGCGCTACTCCTATCTGCTACCCAGAGGTAGGGGTGGGCGCTACTCCTATCTGCTACCCGAAGGTAGGGGTGGGCGCTACTCCTATCTGCTACCCGAAGGTAGGGGTGGACGCTACTCCTATCTGCTACCCGAAGGTAGGGGTGGGCGCTACTCCTATCTGCTACCCGAAGGTAGGGGTAGGCGCTACTCCTATCTGCTACCCAAAGGTAGGGGTGGGCGCTACTCCTATCTGCTACCCGAAGGTAGGGGTGGGCGCTACTCCTATCTGCTACCCGATGGTAGGGGTGGGCGCGACTCCTATCTGCTACCCGATGGTAGGGGTGGGCGCTACTCCTATCTGCTACCCGAAGGTAGGGGTGGACGCTACTCCTATCTGCTACCCAAAGGTAGGGGTGGGCGCTACTCCTATCTGCTACCCGAAGGTAGGGGTGGGCGCTACTCCTATCTGCTACCCGAAGGTAGGGGTGCACGCTACTCCTATCTGCTACCCGAAGGTAGGGGTGGGCGCTACTCCTATCTGCTACCCGAAGGTAGGGGTGGGCGCTACTCCTATCTGCTACCCGAAGGTAGGGGTGGACGCTACTCCTATCTGCTACCCGAAGGTAGGGGTGGGCGCTACTCCTATCTGCTACCCGAAGGTAGGGGTGGGCGCTACTCCTATCTGCTACCCGAAGGTAGGGGTGGACGCTACTCCTATCTGCTACCCGAAGGTAGGGGTGGGCGCTACTCCTATCTGCTACCCGAAGGTAGGGGTGGGCGCTACTCCTATCTGCTACCCGAAGGTAGGGGTGGGCGCTACTCCTATCTGCTACCCGAAGGTAGGGGTGGACGCTACTCCTATCTGCTACCCGAAGGTAGGGGTGGGCGCTACTCCTATCTGCTACCCGAAGGTAGGGGTGGGCGCTACTCCTATCTGCTAACCGAAGGTAGGGGTGGGCGATACTCCTATCTGCTACAAGAAGGTAGGGGTGGGCGCTACTCCTATCTGCTACCCGAAGGTAGGGGTGGGCGCTACTCCTATCTGCTACCCGAAGGTAGGGGTGGTCGCTACTCCTATCTGCTACCCGAAGGTAGGGGTGGGCGCTACTCCTATCTGCTACACGAAGGTAGGGGTGGGCGCTACTCCTATCTGCTACCCGAAGGTAGGGGTGGTCGCTACTCCTATCTGCTACCCGAAGGTAGGGGTGGGCGCTACTCCTATCTGCTACACGAAGGTAGGGGTTGGCGCTACTCCTATCTGCTACCCGAAGGTAGGGGTGGTCGCTACTCCTATCTGCTACCCGAAGGTAGGGGTGGGCGCTACTCCTATCTGCTACACGAAGGTAGGGGTGGGCGCTACTCCTATCTGCTACCCGAAGGTAGGGGTGGTCGCTACTCCTATCTGCTACCCGAAGGTAGGGGTGGGCGCTACTCCTATCTGCTACCCGAAGGTAGGGGTGGGCGCTACTCCTATCTGCTACACGAAGGTAGGGGTGGTCGCTACTCCTATCTGCTACCCGAAGGTAGGGGTGGGCGCTACTCCTATCTGCTACCCTGAGGTAGGGGTGGGCTACTCGCTACCAGAAATTTTTGCGTAACCAAAGTTTAATTTAACTCGCACCCATTGACACCAGCTGTTTGAACCCTGGCGGTCTCGAACCTACAACCAATAGATTGCGCCCGGTGCTCAACGTCTGTGAAACGCGAACCACATGCGGCAACCAGAAGGTTCCTCTCTCTTGGCAGTTACCCCCCAGAAGAAGCAAGGTTCCTCCCATATCGCTGGATCGGCAAACCAGTTTCGAAATTGTAACTGGCGCAGCACGGGATCGAACTCGGGACCTCCCTGCTAGAAGAAGTATAGCGACTGAACAAATCCACTATGTAGCTAACTGATTATATTCCGTAGTACAAGTAGTAGTTCATTGTACATATATTACGGTTGGCTTCCCCCCTTTCCATAACCAAAGTTATCGAGTTTTGTACACTAACTACATGGCGTGTGGTATCAATTGCAAATTTGATTATTCAGAGAAACATTTGATGGCAGATGAGCAATTAAATAACCCAAAAACAAATTAAATATTTGTATTTGTCTGATAAACGAGTTGAAACTAAAGTGCGTGTGAATTTGATAAAATAATTGTTGATAATTTGTTGTCCATTATGGTAAGGACTTCATTGTATTTCCTTATCAAAGTAATGTGATGATGAGTACAGGGTCTAATATGAAGTATAACTAATGTCGCCCTTCACTATCTAATAGGATGGGTGTATCTTTTGCTAACAGTGATTGTATCTACATACTGTAACAGCACAGGAGATGAATTTATTACCTAAGTTTTCTCACACCAACACTGATTACATTTCCTTTCCGCATTCAAACTCAATTAATTGTTGTTGTGAATTCGTAATGTATGAATCATTCACAGCAGCAATAAATACTTGAGTAGCTGCAGCCACCCAGGTCCAAATAGCTAAAATACTGTTTCGGGAAGAAGTCAGATGCGGCCAGAAGGAAGAGTAACAATAATAATGATTACAAGTACAATAATGTGCCATATGTCGTTTAATTATTGTATACAGTAGGTTCCTATTTAGGCTACATTATACATGTTTCAATTTTATATGATCAGTTTATTATATATATATGGATTGTTACTAATGTAAGGAGGATTGTATTACAAATATATTTATCTTTGTAGCCGAGTATCTCAAGTAAATCTCGTGTACATGCTTGTTATTTTAAAAGTACATATCTACAGTATTATTATCTACAGTATCTGCAGGGGAAATTGGACGCAAATAACAGATGATTACTCGCAAAAATAAAACTGTAACCTGTTCTATTGTTTTGGTTAAAATAACGTGCCACTGCAACCTGCTCCTTTCCCTAAATTGAGAATTTAACATTGAGGCGGGATATTAATTCGCCAAGGCAGGATTTGCGTCCAGTTTCCAACCCGGTCTCACTTGTACATATGGGGAAGTCAATATGCTAGCCAACGTGAACATACTGACATTCAGTACTCAGATACAGCCACCGGAAGTACCGTAGATTCGAGTTTCATTCATTTATCCGAGAAATATAACACCTACCGTTAAACAAACTGAGCTATAGGCTGGTTTAATACAATACAGTATTAAGCCAGTACGCACCATCTACGTATCATTTCACTAGCAGACTTGGCTGCTTGGCCTACTAAGTCCAGTACCGTAGTCACACAACCACAACTATACTAATAGACTAACTATACTGTATAATATTATAGGCATTTTGATTCTAATTCTACCTACAGTTGTCAGCTCAGCAGAAGGCAACAAAAGTCAGAAAGTAACACCTATGTATTTATGCTTATACAGTTGGCGCAGGTAAATTTCTAAATAGACTTTATTTTTGTGTCTGTTATGTACCGCTATAACAACTGAACAAGCTGATATCTTATTATTTGTCTGTATTTATTTGTAACTTAAACCTGGTTACTGGGTTAACTTTCCCCATATACTGTTATAAGCCAGTAAACTCCCCCACCAACCTCCTCCCACCAACCTCCTCCCACCAACCCCCCCCCCCCCCCCTCCCCCCCCATCATGGACGGACCAGTGGAAATCGACATCGTTAAACCTTTGTGCGACGAAGATTATGACGAAACCTCGGAGGCCCCGAGTCGATTCTCGGTAACTCGAATCCCGTCCCACTCGGTGGGACTGAAGTCCCCCGAGCGGGAGCACCCAAAACTCGATAAACAGGTTAGCTTCAACACGGTCCTCGAGTTGGGAGACCCCGGGGAGGATGAAGACAACGAGACGAACGAGCGAAGAGATTCCGGGGATGATCGTAGAGATCACTCTCTGTCTGTCTTATCCTTCGATGAGAACAAAACATTCGGACACAACACGGTGGACGTCAAACCGAGTATGCGATTCTACGCGAGCGGGGAAGGTTCCCGTCCGACTCTGGACCAACTGCAGTCCTCGTCGCAACAGCTGGAGTCCGACGATTCGGGAGAGTTCGGGGAGAGAGACGGGGCGACGGACGAGAAGAAAGAAACCTCGGTGGTCGTGGAGAAAGCCCCCGCCTTGGTGAAGTTCGGGTGGATGAAGGGTGTTCTGGTGCGGTGTTTGCTAAACATCTGGGGGGTTATGTTATTCCTTCGGCTGTCGTACGTTGTCGGACAGGCGGGTATACTGCTCGCCGTGGTTATTATTGGTCTATCCGGCGTTGTTACCACAATAACGACCTTGTCTATGTCGGCGATCTGCACTAACGGCGAGGTTAAGGTGAGTGAAACAGCGATAATATATTACTTCCGGGTTGTTTATAACCGTCGCTTAGCAACTAGAATACAGCAGTCGAGTGGCGGGATATTTAATTTATTTTCTCTAGGCCTGTGCAGTATAAAGTAGGAGTTTATCTAACGCGCCGGGACTCGAGTGTGAATGTTTGTTTACGAAGGACGAGCGTAACGAGTAAGTTAACCCGATTGGGGGGAAAGGAGCAGGTTACAGAGACGGCTTTTTCTAACCAAAACAATAATCGATGTTGTTAACACGCATTTTCAGGGCGAAGTTTGCCGCGTACCTTGTGATGGGGTGGCATTTTTAGCAATATTTAAAAACATATCTGATTTATATGCAGTAAGATGTAACAGTAAGGCCCGTGCTCCACTGGTATGTCATAAGTTGTTTGTTACGACCCAAGAGTCGAAAGTGATTATGTCCCATGTTCCATCTTTTGACATTCGACACAGGAGTTCTTTCTGGCAATTGGTTACTTTGGGTAGCAGCACACCATTAAATGTTCAAGTGTTCCATTAAATGTGAGACGCATCTTATATTTTTTAAGAAAAGACTTATGACTTATTACCAGTGGAGCACGGGAGCTATACTTCTGACATACGGACTCAGACTAAATCTGAAAATGACTTATGACATTCGACTCGTGTGGTGCCAGTGGAGCACGGGCCGAACCCGAAGTACTTCAAATAACTTTACAATAAATTGAAATAAAAATAAATAGAGTTTCGAAAAACCTGGAAATCATGTAGAAGTCATGGAAAAAACAATGAATCATGGAAATATCATGGAATAAAATGGATTTTTTCATGTCGTCGGTCACTATTTAAATTATTTTTATATTTATCTGTAAAGAGAACAGGATACAGTTTTATTTTAGATAGGGTTGCACAGGATAGCACTTCTTGCTTCCGGTCCGGATCGGATATCGGTAGAATTTTTCCGGATATTCCAGGTGGTTCTTATTGACTTATCTATAGACCCTTTTGCCTTGTCACTAGAGCTAATTGATTATAGATGTATTGCGATATCTGTTTGCGCCCTAATTCTGTGGGCTTTTAATCATTGCCATTCTCTTAGGAAGTTAAATCGAAGTTTTACTTCTCAAATTTTCGTAAAGTACTGGTACAGTGGTACATTGGATTTGGCATCAAACAACTTCAGGATTCAGTTATCTTCTCCGAGGGCAATGTTCTCCAAGTTCGGAGACATTCTAGATTAGAAGAGGAGTCGTCTTCCTCCCGAGAGGAGAAGAGGTCCTCTTTATTTACCATAATTTGATAAAGTTTGAGATAAATTTCAATTGATAAGAGTTTGTGTTGATATGATATATTGATTTGAGTTGAGTTATTACGTTATATGTTGGTTGAATTGAGTTGATCTTGATATTTATAAAAATTATATATGATTCAGATTTAATTGTTGACTCTTTCAGAAAATTTATTGAATCAATTTTTATTATTTATTATTATTTTTATTAAATTAAAATTAAAAAATTATAAAAAGAAAAAGTGAGTATTAATAATAAAAGTTATACAAAACATTGATTGACTTTACAAATTCTCCGGCGTATCATCGGATTTTTAACCCGGCCGGATTACCGGATAGCAGATTTTGCCCAAAATCCGCCGGATATCCGGCCGGACAGGGTTGAATTTTGAGAATTTTAGTTAGGAGTGCGACTTGCTTTTGAAGGTTTAATAATATAATTAATATTATATCTTGTTTAGTTTAGTTGTATCTTATCGATAAGGAGTCTTTATCTTTCTCTGGAAATCATGGAAATATCGTGGCCATTTTTTATCATAAAGCGCTAGGAGCCCTGTATGTAATTAATTAATCGACCTGCTGCGTTGAAGCTGCACATTGAGATGCTATGCCGGCTTAACAAAGTAATAGTAATCCGCAATTGGTAAGCCCAATACAGCGTGCATTGGGAATGCTATGCTGGGGCAATTAAAGGCAATTAATTGTGTAAGTGATTTGTGAAATTACAATTACAATTAATTGTTTGTGAACCACAACTTAATTACAACAATTAATTGTTTGGTAATATTTCTAAAATTGGATTGAATCCATGCAATTCAATTGCCATTTGTCAATTGCCAATTAAATTTGATCTGTTAGCAGTGAACATTCATTAAGAATCTCGGAGAAATCTCCGTGGTGTCGCTGACGTCATCCAACTTCCTGCCAATGGCGTCACGGCCGAGTGCTATGGCGGTGCCACCATATTTATGTACTCTAGTTATTATTATATTAATTTATTATTATTTATTATTAATATTAATTATATTTATCGAACAGTGGGAGTCATTCAGGGGGATAAACTTTCGCCACTTCTCTTCAGGATGTTTGTTGCAAACTTACCCGCTCTATCTAATGGTGACAGGATGCCTCATGATAATGTACGCTGACGATGTAGTCATTTTTGGTTCCTCAATCTCCGACTTACAAAGAAGTCTCGATATTTTAGCTCACTATTGGGATGAGAATGACCTGTCTATGAATCTGAAATAAACAAAAGCGGCGGACGTCTCTCCAAAACGGACAAAGGCTCCAGAATAGAATTTGAAAATTCATTCAATTACTTGGGAATCATTCTTTCGACGAAAAACGGCCCGAATGGCCATTACAACCACCTATAAAAAAAAGTGATCGCCTGCTGCGTGAGGCTCGCCTCGAAAGTAGAACTAACGATTTTATCAAAAGAATCTGCAGAGCGCCTTTGGTCTAGTATTGTTTTACCAACGGTAACATATGGATGCAGGATCTTCTACAACGGTGACATCAGCTCTCTTCCACATGTACACCGCGTACGGGGCTTCTTTTGGAAACTATGGTGTGGCCTTTCTAAATTTTCCTCGACAACCACCATCCTAAACGCAGTCGACGGTTCAGACCCTCAGGAAACTACCGTTGTTCTAGATAACATAACAGGCTTCCGTCGACGGGCTGGTGCAATGCTGATCTCCAATGGGTGCCATCAACAATACTGCGCGCATGTGAACTGCTGGAAAGCTTCAGATAGCTGTCATTGCTGGCTCTTCGGCAATACAGCCGGAAGAAAGGACCCACTATTCCCAGTGTCAGAAAGTACCACCCAGCCTTTCAGACTTACAAATAGCGCTATTCCTGATGCGTCTTGACCGCCCATTACCTCCGAAATAAATGCGCCTCTACGTCTAATGTTATTAGAAAGATATTCATATAAATAGTCGCCTTGTTGTTACCTCCTTTTAACCTTTTATTAATTATTTTATTATATTAATGTGCTACTTAATTACTTATTATTTAATTTACTGTTTTATTGTCCAATGTTGGAATTAAAGATATATATTCATTATTATTATATTATTATTGAACTCACCTGGAAATATGAATGCGGCACAAAGCGCCCGTTAAAAAGTTCAAAATCCAAAATATTAAATTCAGAATAACAAATTGAAAGAGACGAATCCATTGGTATAGAGGCACTGATTGGCTGAAATAAGTAAAATAAAATATATTTAAACCTAATAAAATAATAAATAATAAATTACCGGTATTTATTATTATTCGGTCAGAAAAATTAATTAATGATGCAGAAGTTACTCCTAAAGCATTCTAGTCGTTGTCTAGAATATCTAGTTAAACAGTTTGAGGCTGTGACATTATATAAGTACTTTAGTGCGGAGAAAATGTTAATATTGGATCTAATTTATGGAGGAGACTATATAATTAGTAGTTCCCCCCCCCCCCCCCCCCCCCTCAGTAACTAACGCCCCATCATGTAATCATTATTGTTATTATTATTTCTATATATTGGCTTACAGGGTGGCGGCGCCTACTTCCTTATCTCTCGGAGTCTCGGACCAGGTTTCGGCGGCGCTATCGGTATTGTATTCTCTATAGCCAACGCGGTCGCCGTCTCTATGTACGTCGTGGGGTTCAGCGAGACCATCGTGTTCAGCGTCATGGGGAACTACCTGGAGGGCGCGGAAATAGTGGACGGGGACATTAACGATATCCGTATAATAGGGCTGCTAACCGGCTGCTTCCTACTGTGTGTTACATTAGCGGGGATGGAGTGGGAAGCCAAGATGCAGTTGGTGTTACTCGCTGTGCTCGTTGTCTCCATAGTCACCTTCCTGGTCGGCGTGTTTATCACCCCCGCTGTGGACTCGGAGCGCTTCGCTAAGGGATTCCACGGTCTATCCTCGGGAATCTTCGCGAACAACTCGCTACCCTCCTACATCGCCGAGAAGGGCTCCGACCAGCCCCAGACGTTCTTCGGCGTGTTCGCCATCTTCTTCCCGGCGGCGACCGGGATCCTCGCGGGGGCCAACATCTCCGGGGATCTCAAGGATCCCTCCTCCGCGATCCCCAAGGGCACCCTGGTGGCCATCGTTCTCAGCACCTTCGTCTACGTCCTCATGGCGGTGCTGGCGGGCAGCTGCGTGCAGCGGGAGGTCGACTGGCTCGTCGAGTACCCCCAACGGAACTGCACCGAGGGTCTCAACTGCCTCTGGGGGCTCCACCACTCCAACCAGGTCATGGAGTTGGTCTCCGCTAACGGATACGTTATCCTCTGCGGTATTATCGCCGCTACTCTATCCAGCGCGCTCGCTAGCATCGTTAGTGCACCCAAGGTTGGTTAGATTTACTTAAAACGTTTCGAACTATATAAACTACCCCCCCCCCCCCATGTTCCTTTATGTAAGTGTATCATCTTTTAAACCGAGCAGCACCTTGTAGAACAACCTCTTAGATACGCCAATAAGCAGATCTCCCCTGATCACTCTACCACCTGTTGATGGCCCAGAACGTATTTCTGCCAACATTCTGTTTGAACGGATTAATAGCGAATAAATAGGAGGTCATTTAATCTTTGGACCTCTAGCGGGTTACTGTTGAACTGATGGCGTCTGGAAGTCTCTTAAATTATCTCTTGTTGTCCTATTGATTCCTACAAATTTTCAACTCGATAGATTGAAATCCGACTAAGTTATTAGCAGGTCATTGGGGCGATAATGTTGTGGGAACGAACAGTGCCAGTCCGTTAAGGCTCCGCCAACCTCGTGGCTCGCCCCTCAGTCTTAACTTGGTAGTGTACGTGGCTTACTGGTGGCTTTTTATTGTATATCCCCCCCCCCCCCCCCCGGGTACCAACAATTACCTGCTTGGTGCCGGAAGTCGGCTTATTTGGCAGATATCTGATTTGGTATGATTAATGTGTTTGTTCGCATGTTTAATGTATTACACAGGATGGACTAGATTATGGAGAATGTTATTTAATAGACTATTTATTTATTTATTTAATATCTAAGGAATATATATTATTCATATTCATATTTATATATAATATTTAGTATATATTTTCATTCAGATATTGACCAATCAGAATTAAGATCCGACCCACAGACCTATGTAAATAGCTGCTATTCGGACTTTCCTTCATTCTGCGTACTTATTCAGCAGTTCCCACGATTTCGGTTATTATTGTCCGATTGTTGTACTCGAACCCTAATCAACATTCCGACTCTACATTGCAACCTTCTCCCATATTGTTTTCTCCATTATCCTTAATAGTTCCTTCCGTTTTTAAACTTTTATTCAAATCTTATTTAGTTGTTATATTAATATTAATAATTCCCCGTAGTGTAATAACCATCGATAAATTCTCAAAGAGATTTCAAAACTCGACAAATCTCAAAAGTCCCTTATGGTAGGGTTCTTAAAAAAAACATCGAATATTGTAAATATATTAATATCGCATATTAATATTAATACGTTTATTCAGACATTATTATTATATTTATATTTTATATTTATATTATTATCGCTATAAATAGAGAAACTGAAAGTAACATTAGCATAACTAATAGACAAGGGGAATGTATGGTCTCTCCCTAATGTATCTTACGTGTTGTTTAATTAATTAATTAATTAATTAATTAATTAATTACATCTCCAGGTATTCCAGGCCGTCTGCAACGACAATTTGTTCCCTTACATCGATTTCTTCGGGAAGGGATACGGCCGTAACAACGAGCCCTGGCGCGCCTACATCCTCTGCTTCCTCATCTTCTCGGGCTGCATCGCCATCGGGAAACTCAACGCGATCGCCCCTCTCATCTCCAACTTCTTCCTCATGTGCTACGCCCTCATCAACGGCTCCTGTTTCATCGCTTCGATCAGTAACTCCCCGGGCTTCCGCCCCGGGTTCCGTTTCTACCATAAATACATCGCGCTGCTCGGCTGCCTTCTCTGTATCGGCATCATGTTCATTATCAACTGGTACACCGCTCTGATCACCGCCTTTATCATCGCCGTCCTCTACGGGGTCCTCCATTACAACGAACCCGACGTTAACTGGGGAACCTCCGCCCAAGCGCTCCTCTACACCTCCACTCTAGGCGCGATACTGAAACTAACCCGACAGAACGAACACATAAAGACCTTCCGACCGCAGTGTCTAGTCCTCAGCGGGCCGCCCGTAGACAGACCCGCTCTCGTCTACTTCGTCAACCAGGTAACCAAAAACAACACGCTGATGTTGTGCGGCAATGTTGTTAGCGAATCGAAGCCGCAGTACCAGAAGATCGGCTTGAAGCTGAAAGTCTACAAGGATTGGCTGGCAGCGAATAAGGTGAAGGCGTTCTACACGTCTATAGCGTGCGGGGACTTCCGCACGGGGGCGCAAGCGTTAATGGAGTCCAGCGGTTTGGGGAGGTTGAGGCCGAACACGTTGTTTATGGGATTTAAAGGTAATTTTAATTCAACATTCTAGAACATGTTATTTATCTGTATTAATAATAACTTTATCGCTTACCTCTCTTGGCAGTTACCTGTAAGGCAGCGCCACACTAACTCCCAACGTTGAATATCCTGTAATTATCCTATTTTTCTATTAAAAAATGTGTGTTTTTTTTAATTCATTTAAAAAAAAATTTGTTATTTTTTATTTTTCTATTTTTTTTCTATTTTTTTATTAAAAAAATTTTTTTTTTCCTATTTTTTTACTTTTTTATTAAGAATAATTAACCATTAAGTTTTAATTGTTACAAAATTAGATAATATTTATTTCCATTTATTAATATTAAAGGGGATTGGAAGGACTCGATTAGCTCGCTCCCCGGGTACGTCGAGGTCATACACAACGCGTTCGACCTCCGTTACGGCGTCTGCATCCTCCGGATCCGCGAGGGTTTCGACCGCAGCGCCTACCGACAGGCGATAAAGAACCAACGCGTGGAGGAGGGCGACGAGGAGCTCAACACCACCAGTCTCGGACGCAAGGCCGTGTCCGAGATTCCGGACGTGTCCGGGAGTATACGGCTCAAAAAGATATCCCGGACGACCTCCACTCCGTACGCCCAAACCGAGCCGGCCGTACCCGACTTCCAGCAGTCCATAAAGAATATCGAGTACAATCGCTTCAAAGCGAAGCAGCGGAAAGGTTATTTACTTTTTATTACTCGGCAAATAAATGTACTTTATATTCCGCTGACCACAACCCCTTCCTGTCAGTAAGCCATTGTACCCGTCTAGAGTTCAAACAGATACTTTATTGTCACTGGATAAAATATAAAAAATTATGGTGACAAAATGAAGAGAACGAGCGTAACGAGGTTTATAAAGATGAGCGAGTAGAGTACTGCATCTGTGTACAAACTATATTCGTAAATGGCCAAGTTTATGGTAAAGTTATTTTCATTGCGTTCGTGTATTTGTGAATAACTAAAGTCACATTGAGCTAGAATAGCTGATTATTATTAAAACATTAAATACTATATTAAAACTTATATT
>JAUCBJ010001853.1:0-17158 GCA_032718475.1 Nemertoderma westbladi | reverse complement strand
CCCTAAGGTAGGGATGGGCGCTACTCCTATCTGCTACCCGAAGGTAGGGGTGGGCGCTACTCCTATCTGCTACCCTAAGGTAGGGGGGGGGGGGGGGGCTACTCCTATCTGCTACCCGAAGGTAGGGGTGGGCGCTACTCCTATCTGCTACCCGAAGGTAGGGGTGGGCGCTACTCCTATCTGCTACCCGAAGGTAGGGGTGGGCGCTACTCCTTTCTGCTACCCGAAGGTAGGGATGGGCGCTACTCCTATCTGCTACCCGAAGGTAGGGGTGGGCGCTACTCCTATCTGCTACCCTAAGGTAGGGGTGGACGCTACTCCTATCTGCTACCCTAAGGTAGGGGTGGGCGCTACTCCTATCTGCTACCCGAAGGTAGGGGTGGGCGCTACTCCTATCTGCTACCCTATGGTAGGGGGGGGGGGGGGGGGCGCTACTCCGTTCTGCTACCCGAAGGTAGGGGTGGACGCTACTCCTATCTGCTACCCTAAGGTAGGGGTGGGCGCTACTCCTATCTGCTACCCGAAGGTAGGGGTGGGCGCTACTCCTATCTGCTACCCTAAGGTAGGGGGGGGGGGGGCGCTACTCCGTTCTGCTACCCGAAGGTAGGGGTGGGCGCTACTCCTATCTGCTACCCGAAGGTAGGGGTGGACGCTACTCCTATCTGCTACCCGAAGGTAGGGGTGGGCGCTACTCCTATCTGCTACCCTAAGGTAGGGGGGGGGGGGGGCGCTACTCCGTTCTGCTACCCGAAGGTAGGGGTGGGCGCTACTCCTATCTGCTACCCGAAGGTAGGGGTGGGCGCTACTCCTATCTGCTACCCGAATGTAGGGGTGGACGCTACTCCTATCTGCTACCCGAAGGTAGGGGTGGGCGCTACTCCTATCTGCTACCGAAGGTATGGGTGGACGCTACTCCTATCTGCTACCCGAAGGTAGGGGTGGACGCTACTCCTATCTGCTACCCTAAGGTAGGGGTGGGCGCTACTCCTATCTGCTACCCGAAGGTAGGGGTGGGCGCTACTCCTATCTGCTACCCTAAGGTAGGGGTGGACGCTACTCCTATCTGCTACCCTAAGGTAGGGGTGGGCGCTACTCCTATCTGCTACCCGAAGGTAGGGGTGGGCGCTACTCCTATCTGCTACCCTATGGTAGGGGGGGGGGGGGGGGGCGCTACTCCTATCTGCTACCCGAAGGTAGGGGTGGGCGCTACTCCTATCTGCTACCCGAAGGTAGGGGTGGACGCTACTCCTATCTGCTACCCTAAGGTAGGGGTGGGCGCTACTCCTATCTGCTACCCTAAGGTAGGGGTGGGCGCTACTCCTATCTGCTACCCGAAGGTAGGGGTGGGCGCTACTCCTATCTGCTACCCTAAGGTAGGGGGGGGGGGGGGGGCGCTACTCCGTTCTGCTACCCGAAGGTAGAGGTGTAGGGGTGGACGCTACTCCTATCCCAAGTTTTATTCAACTGCTTCTATTTTATCAGTGGGTGAAAGGCTGAGTGGACCTTGGCGGGGCTCGAACCTTCATCCAATAGATTATAGGCTCGGCGCTCAACCAACTGAGCTACCCCGCCTTCGTATACATAGTATATTTTCCATCAAAGAACGTGATTTTTATGAAACTGGCATTTGGAACATTAAAAAAAACAAAATTGATTTATGATAATCATTATTATATGTATTATATTCACTGTTTGAAGGACGGCTCTCTGAATTTTTAACCAGCACAATTTCTACAACTTGTAATTTGTTTATAACGCATCTGATCTGAACATTTGTTTTGTATATTTTTCCATAAAGTGCGGATTCATTGTGTTTAATTATTATCGTTGCAAACAACTAATATTTAATTAATGTGCCAATCACTGTAATTTTAAAGCAAATTGTTATGAGTTATTAGAATTAATAGAATTATTAAATGATTATAAATCAAATCAGATATTGTTTAACACAAACGGAAACCTCCCTCCTTATCACAAAGAATATAAAGTTAAGTAAAGTGAACTAGTAAGTCCAGAGTAAGTCCAAGAACGACAATGGGGAGCAATGAGCAACAACGAGCAACAACAGGGAACACCGAGCAAGAACGAGCAATAATGAGCAACAACGAGTAACAATGGGGAGCAATGAGCAACAATTAGGAACAACGAGCAACAATGAGCAACAACGAGCAACAATGGGGAACACCGAGCAAGAACGAGCAATAATGAGCAACAACGAGTAACAATGGGGAGCAATGAGCAACAATGAGGAACAACGAGCAACAATGGGGAACAACGAGCAATAATGAGCGACAACGAGTAACAATGGGGAGCAATGAGCAACAATGAGGAGCAACGAGCAACAATGGGGAACAGCGAGCAACAATGGGGGACACCGAGCAACAACGAGCAATAATGAGCCACAACGAGTAAGAATGGGGAGCAATGAGCAACAATGAGGAGCAACGAGCAACAATGGGGAACAACGAGCAACAATGGGGGACACCGAGCAACAATGGGGGACACCGAGCAACAACGAGCAATAATGAGCCACAACGAGTAACAATGGGGAGCAATGAGGAGCAACGAGCAACAATGGGGAACAGCGAGCAACAACGAGCAATAATGAGCAACAACGAGTAACAATGGGGAACAATGAGCAACAATGAGGAACAATGGGGAGAAATGAGCTACAACGAGTAACAATGGGGAGCAATGAGCAACAACGAGTAACAATGGGGAGCAATGAGCAACAACGAGTAACAATGGGGAGCAATGAGCAACAACGAGTAAAAATGGGGAGAAATGAGCAACAACGAGTAACAATGGGGAGCAATGAGCAACAACGAGTAAAAATGGGGAGAAATGAGCAACAACGAGTAACAATGGGGAGCAATGGGGAGCAATGAGCAACAATGACCAACGGGCAACAACGAGCAATGATGAGCAACAATGCGGAGCAATGAGCAACAATGCGGAGCAATGAGCAACAATGGGGAACACCGAGCAACAACGAGCAATAATGAGCAACAACGAGTAACAAAGGGGAGCAATGAGGAACAATGGGGAGCAATGAGCAACAACGAGTAATAATGGGGATAAATGAGCAACGACGAGTAACAATGGGGAGAAATGAGCAACAACGAGTAACAATGGAGAGCAATGAGCAACAACGAGTAACAATGGGGAGCAATGGGCAACAATGAGGAACAATGGGGAGCACCGGGCAACAACGAGCAATAATGAGCAACAAAGAGCAACAATGGGGAGCAAGGAGCAACAATGACCAACAATTGGGAACACCGGGCGACAACGAGCAATAATGAGCAATGATGAGCAACAACGAGCAACAAGGGGGAGCAATGAGGAACAATGGGGAGCAATGACCAACAATCTGGAACACCGAGCAACAACGAGCAATAATGAGCAATATCGAGTAACAATGGGGAGCAATGAGCAACAATGTGAAACACCGAGTAACAATGGGAGCAATGAGCAACAATGACTAACAATGTGGAACACCGAGCAACAACGAGCAATAATGAGCAACAACGAGTAACAATGGGGAGAAATGAGCAACAATGGGGAGCAATGAGCAACAATGTGGAACACCGAGCAATAATGAGCAACAACGAGTAACAATGGGGAGCAATGACCAACAATCTGGAACACCGAGCAACAACGAGCAATAATGAGCAATATCGAGTAACAATGGGGAGCAATGAGCAACAATGTGAAACACCGAGTAACAATGGGAGCAATGAGCAACAATGACTAACAATGTGGAACACCGAGCAACAACGAGCAATAATGAGCAACAACGAGTAACAATGGGGAGAAATGAGCAACAATGGGGAGCAATGAGCAACAATGTGGAACACCGAGCAATAATGAGCAACAACGAGTAACAATGGGGAGCAATGAGCAACAATGTGGAACACCGAGCAATAATGAGCAACAACGAGTAACAATGAGGAACAATGGGGAGCAATGAGCAACAATGTGGAACACCGAGCAATAATGAGCATTGATGAGCAACAACGAGGAACAATGCGGAGCAATGAGCAACAATGGGGAGAAATTAGCAACAATGTGGAACACCAAGGGGAGATAGGAATTGTGAGGCTGGTATATCTGCCTCGGTCGCCAGTAATTCTGGACCTAGCGAATGGAATCTCATACCAGTAACGCGCGGCAATAGTAACGTTGTTAAACCTGGAAAGTCAGATGAGCCACAAAAATCTCCTGCGGGCAACCGTTTTGCAGTCCTCTGTGATACTGCCGAGGAACCAACAGTTGGTGGTAAAGTACCTCCAAGTGGGACGGTAGATCTTGTAGCACCCATCAAAGGGATCCCACCTGCACCCGTTGTACTCAAACCGAAAAAACATAAGAAATCTATAAACGAAATATCGGATGAGTTATCCTTAACTCAACACACAATAAAAGAAAACGCTAATGGGGCGGCTAAGCGACGAGGCCGTAGTGCAACTAGAGGTAGTCGATCTGGTAGTGTGGGTGACATTGGCAAACTACGGGCCAACTCCCGCAGTATGATAAGTCGCTCAGCTCGGAGCAAGGAGGCTACCCAGCAGGGGCCCAGTAAGGGCGAGAAACAGGATCCGAACCCAACGTGTCCTAACCAAGACATGGTTGGTACCAGTCGTGGTGACCTTGCGGGTGGCGTTAGCGAGGGTCAATCTGCTAACCCTACGAGCTCCGACACCTTCGAAATAGGGTGACCAGTACGACCAGTGGCGGTAACCTGAACTCGAGACCAATTAATTATATGCCTATAAGTTCACTAAAAGTTGGGTCTTTGAATGTTGAAGGTATAGTTAACAAATTACCAGACTTGGAGTTCCAGGAAGTATTAAATAATTATGATATTTTTGTATGTACAGAAACCTGGCTGAGCCCTGAAAATTCACTCATTGCGGATATTGCAGGTTTTAATTATTTTGCCGTAACAAGGTTGAATAAAAATCCCAAAGCTAGACGTTTTAGTGGAGGGATAAACGTGTATTACAAAAAACAGCTTGAAGGACATATAACTGTTCTAGAACCTAATGAGGATATAATTTTTCTAAATATCTGTGGAACTATTGTAAATTCGCCGATTGATATATTATTTTGTGCAATTTATATACCCCCAGAAGGATCAACTTCCCATTGTGGTGACCCTGCATCTTTATATGACTTACTTGAAAATGGAATTGCTAAATTTGGTTCGAGCAGGGAAACTATTATAGCAGGCGATTTCAATGCCAGAACTGCAGAACTGAATGATTTCATTTGTGATGAATATTCTGACAGGCCCAATGACTTAAATGAGTTATTGCCCCCAGATTATGTTTTCGATGATGACAATGGTGACTGGGAAGGTTCTGTAAATAAAATTAGGAGAAATCAGGATGAAGTAAAAAATAACCATGGTAAACTACTTCTAAATTTGTGTAAAAATGCCAGGGTCAGAATATTGAATGGAAGGGCTGGGCGCGATGATGGCGTAGGAAAGTTTACATTTTTTGCACCTGGTGAAAGGAGAACTAGGGCTTCGACCATAGACTATATCCTAGCTGGATGCGGTCTATTATCTCACTGCTCAAATTTTTATGTTGGGGACCCAAATTTGTTTAGTCCTCACGTTATTGTCACTGCCGAATTTCCTTGGCCAGTAGAAATTGAAAATTTAAGTGATAAGTTTAAAAAAGAGCTATCTTCAGAAGTGGTACAAACTAAATTAGACAATATCGCCGACAAACTATGCACAGGACTTAACACTCCGGCGGATATTGATAATGCAACAGAGGAGATAGTTGACTGCATTAGACAAGTGGCAGGACGATACTTCAAAGTAAGGGAAGGCGGATCACCGGGTGATAAATGTAATGTTTCTTACCCGTGGTACAATGATGAATGTGCGGATAAGCGTTTTATTTTTCGTATAGAATTTAATGCATGGAAAAATAGTCCCACTCACAGTACCTTCAACAGACTAGCTACATCTCGTTCACAGTACTGTAAGTGCATTCGTCAAGCAAAGGCAGCATATGATCGAGAACAGTCACAAACATTAGAACGCACTAGGGTGCTGAATAGCCAACAGTTTTGGGCAATGTTAAAAAACTCAACAGGAACAGGTTCTAGAACTCGCGAGGGGGGGCCTACATTAGACTCATTCTCAAAGTATTATGAGACCCTACTGTCAAATAATAACAATTTTGTAGATGTAGGCATCTCACCACCAGAAACGGTTAACGTAGATGAGTGCCAAGGCATGTTCGAAAACGATATTTCGGTTGCTTTAACTGAATGTGAGTTGGAAAATGCTATTGATAGATTGAAGAAACGTAAATCCCCTGGAATAGATAACATTTTGAACGAGTTCCTGATTGAAGGTAAAGATTTCCTCATCCCAATTTTAACAGTACTTTTCAATGCCATTTTGGCATCTGGCAAATTCCCCACAGAATGGGCGATTGCGATAATTTCTCCTATATATAAGAAGAAAGGTACATTTTCTGACCCAGATAACTATAGGGGTATATCTCTTATTAGTTGCATAGCCAAACTATTCACCAGCATAGTAAATTCAAGATTGTCATTTTGGGCAGACTGTATGGAAGTTCTATCGGAAGCACAGGCGGGTTTCAGATATGGATACAGTACGATCGATCATATCTTCTTGTTAAATGGACTAGTTGAACATTTCACTCGTAATCAAGTTGGTAAGCTATACGCGGCCTTTATTGACTTCTCAAAGGCGTTTGATAGCGTTAACAGGGACGCACTGTGGATAAAACTAGCTAGTATTGGGTTCAGTGGTAAGCTTTTTGATGTGATCAAGAGCATGTATAGTTGCGTCAAATCGTGTGTGCGCTCTAATGGAGAAGTCTCTGATTGTTTTCCGTGTTTGTCAGGTGTGAGACAGGGTGATTGTTTGTCTCCCTTTTTATTTGCGATGTTCATGAACGATCTGGAGGCAGAGCTTGCGAAGGATGGTTTTGAAGGGATTACTATAGGATATTTACATTTATTTCTCATCCTTTATGCCGACGATATTGTATTACTTGCAAGCAGTCCATCAGACTTACAACATTGTCTCGACACGTTAGGTGACTATTGCGACTACTGGGGTTTAAGGGTTAATCTCGCCAAATCAAATGTTATGGCGTTTCGCAAAGGTGGGCAACTTGCAAGATTAGAAAGGTGGTCATACAAGGGTGTTGCTATGGAAACGGTTTCACATTATTTGTATCTGGGAGTTACCTTTTCTTGTATGGGGTCCTTCACCGAGGCTCAACGTGTACTTGCAGAGAAGGCGAATAAGGCATTGTTTTCGTTGAACAAATGTCTATTCACATTCCCATGTATCACATTTGATCTTCGCTACAAACTATTCAACTCTCTAATACTTCCGATCCTGCACTACGGGTGCCCAGTATGGGGGGACATCGCAGGTCCAGACGTGGAAAAGGTACATCTAAAGTTTCTCAAGAGAGGTCTGGGCGTGAAAACGACAACCCCAAACTTTATGGTGTATGGAGAGACAGGGACGGTACCGCTACGTCTCCATCGACAATTTGCTATGTTAAAATTTTGGGTGAGGATTCTGAAGCTCCCTGAGAAACGCCTGACAAAACAGATATATTACACACTGCTTAAGGACATGCATACGCAAACATCGAGTAAAAGGGGTGCGACAAACTGGGTAGTACAAATACGTAACTTAATCAACAATATTGGATTGAGCTCTTTTTGGACGGAACAAAATGTACACAATGAAAAAACCTTCCTTGCCAGCGCCAAGAGGAGGCTTCATGATCAGTTCATCCAGGGATGGTGGGCTGATTGCGAAGCGTCTTCTAAGGGAGCCCTATATATAAAATATAACTTTCGAGTTGAGGGTTACTTAAACATTTTGACTGACCACCCAAAACTGAAAGAAGCCTTGGCACGCCTACGTTGTTCTTCACATAATTTACGTGTGGAAGAAGGCAGATGGCGGAAAGAAAACCCATTGGAAAGATTATGTGTTTTTTGCACACTAAATGCAATAGAGGACGAAATGCATTTCATCCTGATCTGCCCAGCTTATGCGGAACTACGATTGCAATTAATACCCGAAACTTTTCGGCGAGACCCAACGAAACAAAATTACCGCCAATTGTTGTCAACGAACTCCAAATCAGCCCTTGTAAATCTGAGCCTGTTCATTTATAAGGCGATGAAAATCAGAAATGAAACTAACAAATAATTATTTCTATTTTCTAACAATATTAATATTTCATCTATTAACTTAAATTTTTGTGTGTTTCATTTTCATTGTTGATTTATGCATTGGGGTCACGGCGCTAAGTAGAAATATAATGTATCTATTATACTTTGAAGTATACGAACACGACTATTAATGATAAATAGAATATTGTTTCCTTATACGGTGTAACTCAGATTATAGATAGGATAATTTCGCTATTCTGTCCTACCTTCTAAGAAATTGTTATTTATAATAGTTCAGCTGGTGTACTGATCGATTAATTTATATTACAGGGTGTCTACCGGTAAAGTGCAACAATTACATTAATTTGTATGTTGAAATAATAAATAATAATAATAACTAATGAAGGACACCAAGCAATTATTGGGATGTGTATTGTTTGGATGGCCAATCATACGTGTTAAGCCTACGTTGTTGTGTTTTTCCCTGTTTTTAAACATATTGATATCACGTTCCTACCAATTCTGTTGGCTATATCATATATGTAGGATGTCGCACAGTTTCCACCATCATCCGTAACTAATATTATATACTGATTGAGCTGTAATTAATTTAACGGTAAACTATCTGAGCCTTTATTAACAACGATAATTAACAACAAACTCTTATTTTACCCGGCTTTCAGCCATCAGTATTCCCTAACGCGGCGATGCGTAGTAATTGCAACATCAGTCGATCGGTTGGGTCATGGGGGAAACCCCATCACAATAATACTAAAGTTAATTTGTCAGCATATGTTATCTTTGTTCTAAGTTACAGTTTGGTGTAAATTTATATTAATAAATAATAATAATAATATTACATTAGTTATTATTTATAAATATAATGTGGAACTTCGATCTTGACGACTTTCAAACAGGTGTCGGAGCAGTTCCTACTGACAACTCGAACTCCTCTAGTAACGATGGTAACAACTACAAAACAAATATATTGAATAACATATTATTAATCGCTTATTTAAGGGAGTAAAGTGCATCTTTGGGCCAAAACGTCCGACAAGCAAATCTTGTAATTCATTCATTGGGCCGAAACGTCCTAGGCCAAAACGTGTTAGACCGAAACGTCTGTTACCCCCTTTAGCCAACCGTCACATTTGGAGTAGCGCTAGTTTTCGGTTCCATTGTTCGGTCTGCATGATTAATCAAAACACCTGTACTTGCACTTCACAACTCTGAGATTCTCTCATTAAGTAAGAGATTACTCCAATTCCAATCTTGGCAATTTAAACAGTTACTAGAACATCTACAGAACATATAATGCGGTGGGAAACAAGACTGATGTGGAAGTTTTTGTGGGAATAATTTCGGTATGAGGTAATGGATCAATATGATCAACTCTTGATTCGTAAGTGTATCAGATTCAAATTTATCACCATTCGCACCTGAGGTTCGTTTCGACTTTGCCACCTATTTCCAGGAATTATATATAACAGGCATAATATATATATATATATATATATAACAGGTTCTGCATTCTCCACTATTTGATAATAGAATGGCGTATAGATATCGGCTATCGCTATTGGGTAGCGAGGCATGTGTGCACAGTAAACCATCAAATTATATTACAATAATCGTCTATGATAATAAAATGCTAATAATCCTATGTTATTAAAACTCTTTAATATTTGCCTGGAAAAGAAAAGTGTAAACTACAACTATTTATTACATGGAAAACAAATATATTTGTTTTGCATGTAATACGTAATTTTGTTCCACAAAATTGCCTTTTCACGTCCCCTAAATTTACGCCCCGTTTCACTACTCCTTGCTAGCAGTAAACAACTGTACCGGTACTTTGCTTCTAGTGTACCTGGACAGTTTAGTATGCACTCAAGAAATATCCTCAATCTTTATAAAGTTGAGCCAGAATAATTGCATTCAACAGTGTATATTTTTTAGGAAATTTGTATGAAAAGAAACCTCTAACCAAGAAAACTCGTTTATAAATTGGTGAAAAAGCTATTTTGTGGAATTCAATTATATTATGCATTATAGTTGAGAGATCATCAGTCAACATTAAAACAATAATAAAACAATATATATTATATATCTTTAATATAGTATATGGGTAACATTAATGTCCACAATCTATTGGCCAGTCCAATTTACAGTCTATTGTCCAGCATGTGACCATGAGTTCGATGATGGATATTTATTGACCGTCATTTAGTTTAATACAGATTCTTTGGCTGGACAGCTAATATGAAGTACACCAGACAATATATGAAGGTACACATAATATAGCTTGTAGGGAAGATAATTCGAGCAATTTTGTCGAGACGGATGGCTTTATAGTTAGTGGAGTCAACTGAGTGGGTTTTGCGTTTAAAAACAATATCGCAGTGGCACACTGCTGCAAACTGAACAAGGGTTGCGAAAACCCACAGCAACCCAGCTGCAAAAGCGACATCTAGGGCCTTGATGTAGGAGACCTTGGGAAGTCGGTTGTAGGTGTTGAGACTGAGGGTGAGGAGGGTGAGGACACTAGTAATACTGATAGAGGCTCGTGCTGGTACAGCCCGGTAGTCAACCCAGAATCCAACCCAAGACATTACAACGATTAGGTTGAGTGGGACGAATGCACTGATAGCGTAGTAGCTGATGAGTCGGTTGAGTGGGATGTAGATTCGGAGAGTCGAGAAGATACCGCTAGGTGTTTGGCTTGACTCCCGTATGAATGTTAAGTTTCCGGCTCGGATGGTCTCATGGCTCGGCATCTCAATGTCGGCAACAACTTCTGCTCCTAGATTTGATTCGCTCATTGCAAAGAAGTCGAAATAAACATGTTCCTCCGAATAGCTGTAACTCTCGAGGATAATGGGGCAGATCTGGGAGTCTAGAGGGAAGTAGGCCAGATCATATTGGCACCCCGCAACTATGGGAACACGGGTGTTGTAATAAACGTCGCCATTTGGGTAGACCTGGCAATATTACCAATACCAGGACCTTACAATTAATTTGTATTTGTTTCTGCATGATAATTTTTTTTGCAAAATTTCCTTCATCTTTATTCAAATTGTTATCTTCGATGTAGAATGAGTTCTGAATATGTTTTTTGACTGGAACAGGAACATGTTATAGATTTCTAATTTTTTGGCTATTATGTGCATGTGTGTAGGTGATGATGGTATATGTGCGTGCAGTGTTCCAATTCATTATGTTTGGATAGTAGATGCGCTTGAATTGTAGTAGTGCTAGTTTTTTTACCCGCTGCTGCAATAGACCAATATAATCATTTTCATATATCCTCATATTCAGAACATCCAGTGGAGGGTTACTGTTTTGTTTCTATATAATGTTGATAACCTAGCTTTAAATATTGCAGTAAACTGGTTTATGAGTAACTGTGGTTACCGGTACTGATTGAAAGATAGAATGCATGGCAGTACTGGCAGTATATAGATAGACCTCTATATTAATGGCGTTTTGATATTGTCATTCTGCTCTCTGAATATCCACAGAAGGATGGATCAGACTGAGTTGATTGAGCAGATCCTTGGGGGGTTTCAAGCAATCCATGCGGCCTCAGACTCAGTCAAACTTTTTGTAAAAGCCTTTGCTGAATTGCCCCGTTATTTTTATTATCTCTTACATTAAAATACTCTGTAGTTGATTTAATAAGTGTAAGAGACCGTATTATTGCTGTATCGGTGTTTTTAGAGGATCTAAGACCTATTTCCTCCGTATGTGTACTGTGAAAGGCATATTTTATGATTCTATGGCAATTCGTGACGCAAAAGGGTGATAGCTACTCTTGAACAGTAGTTACTATGACTACGGTTAACAGCTGACATTCATACGTGTTGATTTCCTTTGTTCTACGGCGTCTCTCAGTTCAGTCAGCCAATGAGAGCGTTTTTGTGGCTCCTTGTACAGAAAATTTCCGAGAAATGACGCAATGCCTATGTGCAGTGTTTACATTGAGTCTTGAGCCAAAGAAAGAACGGCTTGGAAGTATTTTTGTGCCTTACTGTTTTTTAGTCGTACACTAGTAGGTTTAATTATAAAGGGCATATATCCTTTAACGGACTGCAGCAATTTAACATACCTAACGACTCCTGATGACTGCTGACTGATCATACATGCTGACTGCTGAAACATTGCAAACTCATAACAATCAGTGTTTTCATTGTTGTTTTATACTGCTATTTACCGTCAGTTCTTCATAATATGGTTGATGAATAATTATATTTGGAATAACGATAAACAACCCCTAAACCCAATATTCTTGATATACCTAAGGTAAGAGAGAAGGGTTACAAATAAACGATTGTGACTTATGTTAAAGTGGTTTGAAGTGAATCTAATGTTATTTGATAGACCCTACATGATTCAGTCTGTGTTCCTTTTATATGTGACTAAAATCAGTGAAGATTGGCAGATTAGTGTGCAGTATTGTGCAGCATAGTGTATGAGTGAGTCTGTTAAAGAAGCAATTCCTAAAGAATGCGTCATATATGTGGATTATAATTAAGCCATATCGTTGTGAGTAGTTTAAGTCATAACTCTGTTTATATAGATAAAGCGCCACGTCCTAAAGGAACTGTTAATATTACCGAAGGTGAATAATATTGTCAGAGATTATATAATACTGTCAGTCGAATAATACATTAGGCTTACATAGCAATAAAAATTAAACCGTCGAACCCAATCTCCCGGGAATATCCAGCGGGTGAATGGTCGCGCACGGATTGGTTTCGACTAGTGTAGTGAATAAAATACTTGTCATAGACTAAAAGCAGATTTAATATCTAGAAGACATCTTAATTTGGTGGGTTAAACTGCCAAAGGTCTGAAAGCGCGAACATTAAAGGATATTGCTTCTTTATTGCAGTAAGCAATAAAGTCGAAAGTATCGGTCGACCGGTAACCAGTAGGCCTGACTGCCTGATCATCCGGACCGGTACCTACTTCCGTATAAGTACAGCAGTATTATTCGATTTGATTATATATGCCGGTAGGTCTTAATAATTAATCGGGGACGCCTGGTTTTTATTGGGATTTTACTTAGGCCTATTTCTGTCAGTTTTATTTGTTTGTAGGCCAGTATTGAACAGAAGGCGTGTAAACCTGATCAGATTGTACAGACAATTTGTAGGCTGAGCTGTTGTCTGATTGCTGTTAAGTCCGAACGAATTGCAGTGTGTGTAGAGCACTTGTCCGATTAAGTACGGTTAGGAAGTAGGGGCAGCAACGCTGTAAGGTAAACCCCCAACTAAAGAATAAGTCGCACTACTGGGTTAGAGCGCATACTCCCTAATCATTTCGGAGTCTGCATGTCCTGTAGTTTATTTAGGCTTGAGAGTAGTCTGCCATCGTTTAGTCTGTACTTTGTTTGTGTAAGTCTGTACGGGTAGCGTATAATTTTATTTAAATAATTTGTAGGCTGGATAGTTGTCTGGCTGTTATTAGGTCTGAACGGATTGCCGCGTGTGTAGATCATCTGTCCGATTAAGTACGATTAGGCAGTAGGGGCAGCGAACGCTGTAAGGTAAACCCCCAACTAAAGAATAAGTCGCACTACTGGGTTAGAGCGCATACTCCCTAATCATTTCG
The DNA here is from genome assembly GCA_032718475.1 of Nemertoderma westbladi. Taxonomy (NCBI): domain Eukaryota; kingdom Metazoa; phylum Xenacoelomorpha; order Nemertodermatida; family Nemertodermatidae; genus Nemertoderma; species Nemertoderma westbladi. The sequence continues at coordinate 3,340 of JAUCBJ010001853.1, read as the reverse complement.
GAGTCTGCATATACCGTAGTTTGTTTAGGCTTGATAGTAGTCTGTCAGTGTTCGGTCTGTATTTTGTTTGAGTAGTTTGTACGCGTAGCGTAATATTTATTATTCAGAGTTTATGCGATTATTCGCAACATTCAAGTCCCCAAGTTTGTTCCTACAGTAATTGTGTTTGTTATACATACCGCTATAGTTAAATTAACCTCGGTACTACACGGGCTGCTCGGCGTAGGTAAAGACTGGTGATTTTGTGCATCGGTCACTCCAGCAGATGCCGTGGTTCTTTTAGCTGTTCAAGTATATTTAACTACTGATTATTTGTTATACAAGTACTCGTACCTAATTTAGGGTTTAGTGTATAGTACTTTCCGAAGTAATTATTGTAGGCATTATATTTGTGTTGTAAAGTGGTTGATAGGCACATTCGATTAGCTCTATTAACTTCTAGGTAGGAACACTCCGTGATACATAACGTAGAACCTATAGCGATACGGCTATAGGTCGTCAGGCGGTGGTATTTTCCTATCTAGACAACGCAGTGTATTTACTACTACTTATTATTTCAAATACCGTAGTACCCTGTCCGTTGTAATAATCAGTTATCTAACCCTTTGTTAGGCTGGTTTGTAGACTTCTTGTAAAATTACCCTAAAAATTCGTATTTTGTGTTTTTTGTAAATTTTTGCATTTATTTAGAGATTGTAATCTCACCCGAATTGTACGTAATTTGTAGTATTAAGTAACTTAGGTAAATTAGTAATATTTGTTTTAGTGTCTATAAGTAACACTTCACTGAAAGCGCACCGCTTTGTGTAGTGATTACCCCCAGAAATAATAACATTTATTTCAAACATTGACAAAACCCATTAAAACGGGTATATATAAATTATAAATCAAATCTAACGATTTATAAATAGTAGGCCTACCATATAACAATTAGGTCTCAATATCAGTTGGATTACTGCTCAAATAACGGTAAAAAAGTAAGTAAAGTAACAAAGTAACCCTAAAGTAACAGAAATTCAATTATTTGAAATAATTGATATACCGGTATTTACGATAGGCCTATTATCTTTATTTCTATAAATCTAGGCTGAAATTATACCGGTACTTGTAATTAATTCTATTTCAGAATTATATATCCTACAAACTGTAAGCTGTATACCGGTATTCCGATAGGCCTATTATATATTTATATATATTTGTGCTAAAATTATACCGGTATTCTGTGATAAACCTAGTCTGTAATAATACTTATATAGTTATATATACTATAAGTATACCGGTATTCTAATATATTATATATATATCACGCTACACTGAGTAGCAGTAACGGTAATTAATTACTAGGCTAGCAGTTCATACTGAGTTACTAGACTTGCTTAGACTGTAATACAGCAGTAGACATTCAACGGTATACATAGTCATGTCTGATACTAAGCAGAACCTGTCAGACAGTTTATTAGATGTAACTATCTGCGACTCAGATAGAGACGTACAAACGTCTGGTCGTAAATCCAGTTCACCTCCCACTGTGAGGAAGGTCATCCCTCCAGTAGTAATAACAGAACCTAGGCTAGTCCAACATCGTAGGTCTATCATAGGCACTCGAGCTCAGGTCAAGCGGGACCAACAAGCAGCGGAACAGCAACAACCCGCTAGTCAAGGACTTATGCCTCAGCGGCCCAGCAGCTCCAGTAGTGAGGATACTGTAGAGCTGACACCCGAGAGCGGAGCAGAGATGACGGATGCGGTTTATACGGATCCCCTTCTCATCCTTCCTGCAGCTGTGCTCGCTGGGTTATTGATCGCGGTGGAAGAACACCAGATTGATTGGGCGAGAAGTCAACGGTCAACTAGAGATAACTACGCGGGATACACTAGTGAAGAACTGAAGTCTATTGTCGAGTCGCAATGGAACTTCCCCGGACCCGGACTCCCGTTTGATTTATCAGAAGCTGCCTGGGAAGACATACACCGGATGGGAGTAGCCAAGGAAACCATCGATCCAGCTGTGTGGAAGAGGTCCGCAGCCGGATACGCACAGGGATTCTTCAGCTCTATGGAGCGAATAGAAAAGCAACTTTTTCAACAACCTCAAGGACCTCAAGAGCAGGGATCGCTGCTTTATCAAGTTAGAGAAAGAGTTCTGCGGATCAGGCTAATATTATCGGCCTTTGAGGAGGCTTCTAAACGAAGACAAGACACGTCGTTGCAAGTCGCCGTCAAGACTTGGTTTCAAAGGGTGAATCTCCAGGTTCAAGGAACTGCTCAGTGGAAAGCTCAGCTAGAGGAGCGATCAACCCATGGAGAATCAACAGACGCTACTTTTTCCCAAGTGGAAAGTGAAGCGACGGCAGAGAAACCGCATAAGAGGGATGCCATTGACATCTATCTGTCAGACTATCAACGTTTTGTAGGTGATGAAGAGTTGCGGAGAAGACTAGAGGGACTTAGCCCTAATAGTGAAGGAGCACAGCGTGTGCTTGACGCCATCGACGTGGATAGGTTAGCGGCTAATCAAGCTAAATTCGATGAACAACTCCGCGTCGTTAAGGTCCAGGAAGAACAAGTAAAGAAAAAACGTATAGAAGACAGAAAGGCAGCGGCAGTAGCAGCAGCAGTGGCAGCTGCAGAAGCAGAAACAAAAGCGGCAGCGGCAGTGGCAGCGGCAGAGGAAAAAGCGGCAGTAGCAGCAGCAAAGGCAGCTGCAGAAGCAGAAACAAAAGCAGCAAAGGCAGCTGCAGAAGCAGAAACAAAAGCGGCAGCGGCAGTGGCAGCGGCAGAGGCAAAAGCGGCAGTAGCAGCAGCAAAGGCAGCGGCCGAAGCAGAAAGAAAGGCGGCACTGGCAACAGCAGAGGCAGTGGTAGAAGCAGAACGGAGGGCATCTGAAGAGGCAACCCAACTAGAGTTGGAAAATCTTCAAGAGAGGCAAGACAACTTCAATAAACAGTTAACAGCTAGTAATATGCAGATGATGAGTCGATCTACTCCCAAAAGACAGGGGTATACATCATCTGAAGAAGGCGATACCACCGATACTGAAGGCAAAGGAAATAGATCTCGTTTAAGCAGACGTAAAAGAACATTCCACCGTCAGAAATTGCCTGATTTGCCTCCAGCTGTTAGAAGGCAACTAAATAACACCAACTTAAGTAGTACAGAGCCCACAGACCAAATAATTAAAATAGAAAGACTCCCTACTATAGTAGATGAGCCTGAAATAATTAGGCCTGTTCTTGAAATCACCCCTTCGGTGATAGACATACCTGTGCTCCCTGAGACTACCTCTAAATTCCCTTTGCATAGCACTAAGCTACCTGTGCCCCGTAGAACTGCCCCGGAT
>JAUCBJ010001852.1:0-28671 GCA_032718475.1 Nemertoderma westbladi | reverse complement strand
TTTAGAAGCCTCCTCATAGGCCGATAATATTAGCCTGATCCGCAGAACTCTTTCTCTAACTTGATAAAGCAGCGATCCCTGCTCTTGAGGTCCTTGAGGTTGTTGAAAAAGTTGCTTTTCTATTCGCTCCATAGAGCTGAAGAATCCCTGTGCGTATCCGGCTGCGGACCTCTTCCACACAGCTGGATCGATGGTTTCCTTGGCTACTCCCATCCGGTGTATGTCTTCCCAGGCAGCTTCTGATAAATCAAACGGGAGTCCGGGTCCGGGGAAGTTCCATTGCGACTCGACAATAGACTTCAGTTCTTCACTAGTGTATCCCGCGTAGTTATCTCTAGTTGACTGTTGACTTCTCGCCCAATCAATCTGGTGTTCTTCCACCACGATCAATAACCCAGCGAGCACAGCTGCAGGAAGGATGAGAAGGGGATCCGTATAAACCGCATCCGTCATCTCTGCTCCGCTCTCGGGTGTCAGCTCTACAGTATCCTCACTACTGGAGCTGCTGGGCCGCTGAGGCATAAGTTCTTGACTAGCGGGTTGTTGCTGTTCCGCTGCTTGTTGGTCCCGCTTGACCTGAGCTCGAGTGCCTATGATAGACCTACGATGTTGGACTAGCCTAGGTTCTGTTATTACTACTGGAGGGATGACCTTCCTCACAGTGGGAGGTGAACTGGATTTACGACCAGACGTTTGTACGTCTCTATCTGAGTCGCAGATAGTTACATCTAATAAACTGTCTGACAGGTTCTGCTTAGTATCAGACATGACTATGTATACCGTTGAATGTCTACTGCTGTATTACAGTCTAAGCAAGTCTAGTAACTCAGTATGAACTGCTAGCCTAGTAATTAATTACCGTTACTGCTACTCAGTGTAGCGTGATATATATATAATATATTAGAATACCGGTATACTTATAGTATATATAACTATATAAGTATTATTACAGACTAGGTTTATCACAGAATACCGGTATAATTTTAGCACAAATATATATAAATATATAATAGGCCTATCGGAATACCGGTATACAGCTTACAGTTTGTAGGATATATAATTCTGAAATAGAATTAATTACAAGTACCGGTATAATTTCAGCCTAGATTTATAGAAATAAAGATAATAGGCCTATCGTAAATACCGGTATATCAATTATTTCAAATAATTGAATTTCTGTTACTTTAGGGTTACTTTGTTACTTTACTTACTTTTTTACCGTTATTTGAGCAGTAATCCAACTGATATTGAGACCTAATTGTTATATGGTAGGCCTACTATTTATAAATCGTTAGATTTGATTTATAATTTATATATACCCGTTTTAATGGGTTTTGTCAATGTTTGAAATAAATGTTATTATTTCTGGGGGTAATCACTACACAAAGCGGTGCGCTTTCAGTGAAGTGTTACGTATAGGACACTAAAACAAATAATTCTAATTTACCTAAGTTACTTAATACTACAAATTACGTACAATTCGGGTGAGATTACAATCTCTAAATAAATGCAAAAATTTACAAAAACGCAAAATACGAATTTTTAGGGTAATTTTACAAGAAGTCTACAAACCAGCCTAACAAAGGGTTAGAAACCGGTTATTACACGGACAGGGTACTACGGTATTTGAAATAATAAGTAGTAGTAAATACACTGCGTTGTCTAGATAGGAAAATACCACCGCCTGACGACCTATAGCCGTATCGCTATAGGTTCTACGTTATGTATCACGGAGTGTTCCTACCTAGAAGTTAATAGAGCTAATCGAATGTGCCTATCAACCACTTTACAACACAAATATAATGCCTACAATAATTACTTCGGAAAGTACTATACACTAAACCCTAAATTAGGTACGAGTACTTATATAACAGATAATCAGTAGTTAAATATACTTGAACAGCTAAAAGAACCACGGCATCTGCTGGAGTGACCGATGCACAAAATCACCAGTCTTTACCTACGCCAAGCAGCCCGTGTAGTACCGAGGTTAATTTAACTATAGCGGTATGTATAACAAACACAATTACTGTAGGAACAAACTTGGGGAATGAACGTTGCGAATAATCGCATAAACTCTGAATAATAAATATTACGCTACGCGTACAAACCACTCAAACAAAAATGCAGACTAAATACTGACAGACTACTATCAAGCCTAAATAAACTACAGGACATGCAGACTCCGAAATAGTTAGGTAGTATGCGTTCTAACCCAGTAGTACGACTTATTCTTTAATTGGGGGTTTACTTTACAGCAATGGCTACCCCAACTTCCCAACCGTTCTTTATCGGACAAGGGCTCTACACACACTGCAATCCGTTCAGACCTAATAACAGACAGACAACTATCCAGCCTACAAATTATCTAAATGATATTATACGCTACCTGTACAGACTACACAAACAAAGTACAGACCAAACGATGGCAGACTACTCTCAAGCCTAAATAAATTACAGGACATGCAGACTCCGAAATGATTAGGGAGTATGCGCTCTAACCCAGTAGTGCGACTTATTCTTTAGCTGGGGGATTACCTTACCGCATTGGCTGCCCCTACTTCCTAACCGTACTTAATCGGACAAGTGCTCTACACACACTGCAACTCGTTCGGACTTAACAGCAATCAGACAACAGCTCAGCCTACAAATCGTCTGTACAATCTGATCAGGCTTACACGCTTTCTGTTCAATACTGGCCTACAAATAAATAAAACTTGACAGAAATAAGTAAAAATCTCAATAAAAAACCAGGGCGGGCCCTCCCTGATTAATTATTAAGGCCTACCGGTATATAACTATCAAAATCGAATAATACTGCTGTAGGTACCGGTCCGGATGATCAGGCAGTCAGGCCTACTGGTTACCGGTCGACCGGTACTTTCGACTTTATTGCTTACTGCAATAAAGAAGCGATATCCTTTAATGTTCGCGCTTTCAGACCTTTGGCAGTTTAACCCGCCAAATTAGAATGTCTTCTAGATAATAAATCTGCTTTTAGTCTATGACAAGTATTTGATTCACTACACTAGTCGAAACCAATCCGTGCGCGACCATTCACCCGCTGGAGATTCCCGGGAGATTGGGTTCGACGGTTTAATTTTATTGCTATGTAAGCCTAATGTATTATTCGACTGACAGTATTATATAATCTCTGACAATATTATTCACCTTCGGGAATATTAACAGTTCCTTTAGGACGTGGCGCTTTATCTACATAAACAGAGTTATGACTTAAACTACTCACAACGATATGGCTTAATTATAATTCACATATATGGCGCATTCTTTAGGAATGCTTCTTTAACAGACTCACTCATACACAATGCTGCACAATACTGCACACTAATCTGCCGATCTTCACTGATTTTAGTCACATATAAAAGGAACACAGACTGGCTCATGTAGGGTCTATCAAATAACATTGGATTCACTTCAAACCACTTTAACATAAGTCACAATCGTTTATCTGTAACCCTTCTCTCTTACCTTCGGTATATCAAGAACATTGGGTTTCGGGGTTGTTTATCGTTATTCCAAATATAATAATTCATCAACCATATTATGAAGAACTGACCGCAAATAGCAGTATAAAACAACAACTGAACACTGATTGTTACGAGTTTGCAATGTTTCAGCAGTCAGGATGTATGATCAGTTAGCAGTAGTCTTTAGGTATGTTAAATTGCAGTTAAAGGATATATGCCCTTTATAATTAAACCTACTAGTGTACGACTAAAAAGCAGTACAGCACAAAAATACTTCCAAGCCGTTCTTTCTTTGGCTCAAGACTGAATGAAAACACTGCACATAGGCATTGCGTCATTTCTCGGAAATTTTCTGTACAAGGAGCCACAAAAACGCTCTCATTGGCTGACTGAACTGAGAGACGCCGTAGAACAAAGGAAATCAACACGTATGAATGTCAGCTGTTAACCGTAGTCATAGTAACTACTGTTCAAGAGTAGCTATCACCCTTTTGCGTCACGAATTGCCATAGAATCATAAAATATGCCTTTCACAGTACACATACGGAGGAAATAGGTCTTAGATCCTCTAAAAACACCGATACAGCAATAATACGGTCTCTTACACTTATTAAATCAACTACAGAGTATTTTAATGTAAGAGATAATAAAAATAACGGGGCAATTCAGCAAAGGCTTTTACACAATTGATAATATGATCTGATGATGATGTTATTATTATACTGATAATATTATTTATAGACTCACAATTATTGTTGGTTCACAGTTTTTCGTGACAACCCTTCTAATGGGTACACAAATTTATTCATACAAAGTATCCATTCAAAGTACTTAATTAATACAGGTACATATAGTTAAAAGGGTCTAATCTTGAATGATTGAGTATTGAATATATGTTCATTGCATATATTTGCAATACCATTAGGGACAAATATAAACTTATAATAGCATTGCATTCATCCTCATCGCAGCCAACTATTGTATAGGTATCTTTCAAATATATTGGTTAAATCGTTTTCTGATTGCTCCCTATTCTAACTTCCACTGTCATAGCATCGGTTGATATTTTGGTTTTTCTGTGTTACATAACTGGAAAATATGTATAAAAATTGAGTTTCCCAATGTAGAAGCATTTTTTCCAATGTGTAGAGAATAACATCAAGAGACTTATTTTTTGCTGCATTATTTCCAGTTCAAGGATCTTTGTGAATGGAGGAGATAACTTAATATGTACATCATTGGCTAAATTGCCTGATAATTGTCTGTCCGCCAGTATTTTCGGGAAATTTAGTTTTATTAATAGATGATAGAAAAATGTAAAGTATTGAGGGACTTTACACATACACTGAACATACTTTATATTTTTCTATCATCTATACACTAGGCTACCGCTGGTGAATGCCTACCACTTCATCCGTTCGTTTATTTCTATCATCTATACACTATGTTACCGCTGGTGAATGTGCCTACCACTTCACCCGTTCGTTTATTTCTATCATCCATACACTATGTTACCGCTGGTGAATGTGCCTACCACTTCACCCGTTCGTTTATTTCTATCATCCATACACTATGTTACCGCTGGTGAATGCCTACCACTTCATCCGTTCGTTTATCTCTATCATCTATACACTATGTTACCGCTGGTGAATGCCTACCACTTCATCCGTTCGTTTATTTCTATCATCCATACACTATGCTACCGCTGGTGAATGCCTACCACTACATCCGTTCGTTTATTTCTATCATCCGTAAACTATGTTACCGCTTGTGAATGCCTACCACTTCATCCATTCGTTTATTTCTATCATCCATACACTATGTTACCGCTGGTGAATGCCTACCACTACATCCGTTCGTTTATTTCTATCATCCATACACTATGTTACCGCTGGTGAATGCCTACCACTTCATCCGTTCGTTTATTTCTATCATCCATAAACTATGTTACCGCTGGTGAATGCCTACCACTTCATCCGTTCGTTTATTTCTATCATCTATACACTATGTTACCGCTGGTGAATGCCTACCACTTCATCTATTCGTTTATTTCTATCATCTATACACTATGTTACCGCTGGTGAATGCCTACCACTTCATCCGTTCGTTTATTTCTATCATCCATACACTATGCTACCGCTGGTGAATGCCTACCACTTCATCCGTTCGTTTATTTCTATCATCCATACACTATGCTACCGCTGGTGAATGCCTACCACTTCATCCGTTCGTTTATTTCTATCATCTATACACTATGTTACCGCTGGTGAATGCCTACCACTTCATCCGTTCGTTTATTTCTATCATCCATACACTATGTTACCGCTGGTGAATGCCTACCACTTCATCCGTTCGTTTATTTCTATCATCCATACACTATGCTACCGCTGGTGAATGCCTACCACTTCATCCGTTCGTTTATTTCTATCATCCATACACTATGCTACCGCTGGTGAATGCCTACCACTTCATCCGTTCGTTTATTTCTATCATCTATACACTATGTTACCGCTGGTGAATGCCTACCACTTCATCTATTCGTTTATTTCTATCATCTATACACTATGCTACCGCTGGTGAATGCCTACCACTTCATCCGTTCGTTTATTTCTATTATCTATACACTATGTTACCGCTGGTGAATGCCTACCACTTCATCTATTCGTTTATTTCTATCATCTATACACTATGCTACCGCTGGTGAATGCCTACCACTTCATCCGTTCGTTTATTTCTATCATCCATACACTATGTTACCGCTGGTGAATGCCTACCACTTCATCCGTTCGTTTATTTCTATCATCTATACACTATGTTACCGCTGGTGAATGCCTACCACTTCATCTATTCGTTTATTTCTATCATCTATACACTATGTTACCGCTGGTGAATGCCTACCACTTCATCCGTTCGTTTATTTCTATCATCTATACACTATGCTACCGCTGGTGAATGCCTACCACTTCATCCGTTCGTTTATTTCTATCATCTATACACTATGCTACCGCTGGTGAATGCCTACCACTTCATCCGTTCGTTTATTTCTATCATCCATACACTATGTTACCGCTGGTGAATGCCTACCACTTCATCCGTTCGTTTATTTCTATCATCTATACACTATGTTACCGCTGGTGAATGCCTACCACTTCATCTATTCGTTTATTTCTATCATCTATACACTATGTTACCGCTGGTGAATGCCTACCACTTCATCCGTTCGTTTATTTCTATCATCTATACACTATGCTACCGCTGGTGAATGCCTACCACTTCATCCGTTCGTTTATTTCTATCATCCATACACTATGTTACCGCTGGTGAATGCCTACCACTTCATCCGTTCGTTTATTTCTATCATCTATACACTATGTTACCGCTGGTGAATGCCTACCACTTCATCCGTTCGTTTATTTCTATCATCTATACACTAAGCTACCGCTGGTGAATGCCTACCACTTCATCCGTTCGTTTATTTCTATCATCCATACACTATGCTACCGCTGGTGAATGCCTACCACTTCATCCGTTCGTTTATTTCTATCATCTATACACTAAGCTACCGCTGGTGAATGCCTACCACTTCATCCGTTCGTTTATTTCTATCATCCATACACTATGCTACCGCTGGTGAATGCCTACCACTTCATCCGTTCGTTTATTTCTATCATCCATACACTATGCTACCGCTGGTGAATGCCTACCACTTCATCTATTCGTTTATTTCTATTATCTATACACTATGCTACCGCTGGTGAATGCCTACCACTTCATCTATTCGTTTATTTCTATTATCTATACACTATACTACCGCTGGTGAATGCCTACCACTTCATCTATTCGTTTATTTCTATCATCTATACACTATGTTACCGCTGGTGAATGCCTACCACTTCACCCGTTCGTTTATTTCTATCATCTATACACTATGTTACCGCTGGTGAATGCCTACCACTTCATCCGTTCGTTTATTTCTATCATCTATACACTATGTTACCGCTGGTGAATGCCTACCACTTCATCCGTTCGTTTATTTCTATCATCTATACACTATGCTACCGCTGGTGAATGCCTACCACTTCATCTATTCGTTTATTTCTATCATCTATACACTATGTTACCGCTGGTGAATGCCTACCACTTCATCCGTTCGTTTATTTCTATCATCTATACACTATGCTACCGCTGGTGAATGCCTACCACTTCATCTATTCGTTTATTTCTATCATCTATACACTATGCTACCGCTGGTGAATGCCTACCACTTCATCTATTCGTTTATTTCTATCATCTATACACTATGTTACCGCTGGTGAATGCCTACCACTTCACCCGTTCGTTTATTTCTATCATCTATACACTATGTTACCGCTGGTGAATGCCTACCACTTCATCCGTTCGTTTATTTCTATCATCTATACACTATGTTACCGCTGGTGAATGCCTACCACTTCATCCGTTCGTTTATTTCTATCATCTATACACTATGCTACCGCTGGTGAATGCCTACCACTTCATCTATTCGTTTATTTCTATCATCTATACACTATGTTACCGCTGGTGAATGCCTACCACTTCATCCGTTCGTTTATTTCTATCATCTATACACTATGCTACCGCTGGTGAATGCCTACCACTTCATCTATTCGTTTATTTCTATCATCTATACACTATGTTACCGCTGGTGAATGCCTACCACTTCATCCATTCGTTTATTTCTATCATCTATACACTAAGCTACCGCTGGTGAATGCCTACCACTTCATCTATTCGTTTATTTCTATCATCTATACACTATGTTACCGCTGGTGAATGCCTACCACTTCATCCGTTCGTTTATTTCTATCATCCATACACTATGCTACCGCTGGTGAATGCCTACCACTTCATCCGTTCGTTTATTTCTATCATCCATACACTATGCTACCGCTGGTGAATGCCTACCACTTCATCTATTCGTTTATTTCTATCATCTATACACTATGTTACCGCTGGTGAATGCCTACCACTTCATCCGTTCGTTTATTTCTATCATCCATACACTATGTTACCGCTGGTGAATGTGCCTACCACTTCACCCGTTCGTTTATTTCTATCATCCATACACTATGTTACCGCTGGTGAATGCCTACCACTTCATCCGTTCGTTTATTTCTATCATCTATACACTATGCTACCGCTGGTGAATGCCTACCACTTCATCCGTTCGTTTATTTCTATCATCTATACACTATGCTACCGCTGGTGAATGCCTACCACTTCATCTATTCGTTTATTTCTATCATCTATACACTATGTTACCGCTGGTGAATGCCTACCACTTCATCCGTTCGTTTATTTCTATCATCCATACACTATGCTACCGCTGGTGAATGCCTACCACTTCATCCGTTCGTTTATTTCTATCATCTATACACTATGTTACCGCTGGTGAATGCCTACCACTTCATCTATTCGTTTATTTCTATTATCTATACACTATGCTACCGCTGGTGAATGCCTACCACTTCATCTATTCGTTTATTTCTATCATCTATACACTATGTTACCGCTGGTGAATGCCTACCACTTCACCCGTTCGTTTATTTCTATCATCTATACACTATGTTACCGCTGGTGAATGCCTACCACTTCATCCGTTCGTTTATTTCTATCATCTATACACTATGTTACCGCTGGTGAATGCCTACCACTTCATCCGTTCGTTTATTTCTATCATCTATACACTATGCTACCGCTGGTGAATGCCTACCACTTCATCTATTCGTTTATTTCTATCATCTATACACTATGTTACCGCTGGTGAATGCCTACCACTTCATCCGTTCGTTTATTTCTATCATCTATACACTATGTTACCGCTGGTGAATGCCTACCACTTCATCCGTTCGTTTATTTCTATCATCTATACACTATGTTACCGCTGGTGAATGCCTACCACTTCATCCGTTCGTTTATTTCTATCATCTATACACTATGCTACCGCTGGTGAATGCCTACCACTTCATCTATTCGTTTATTTCTATCATCTATACACTATGTTACCGCTGGTGAATGCCTACCACTTCACCCGTTCGTTTATTTCTATCATCTATACACTATGTTACCGCTGGTGAATGCCTACCACTTCATCCGTTCGTTTATTTCTATCATCTATACACTATGCTACCGCTGGTGAATGCCTACCACTTCATCTATTCGTTTATTTCTATCATCTATACACTATGTTACCGCTGGTGAATGCCTACCACTTCACCCGTTCGTTTATTTCTATCATCTATACACTATGTTACCGCTGGTGAATGCCTACCACTTCATCCGTTCGTTTATTTCTATCATCTATACACTATGTTACCGCTGGTGAATGCCTACCACTTCATCTATTCGTTTATTTCTATTATCTATACACTATGTTACCACTGGTGAATGCCTACCACTTCATCCGTTCGTTTATTTCTATCATCTATATACTATGTTACCGCTGGTGAATGCCTACCACTTCATCCGTTCGTTTATTTCTATCATCCATACACTATGTTACCGCTGGTGAATGCCTACCACTTCATCCGTTCGTTTATTTCTATTATCTATACACTATGTTACCACTGGTGAATGCCTACCACTTCACCTGTTCGTTTATTTCTATCATCCATACACTATGCTACCGCTGGTGAATGCCTACCACTTCATCCGTTCGTTTATTTCTATCATCTCTACACTATGTTACCACTGGTGAATGCCTACCACTTCACCTGTTCGTTTATTTCTATCATCCATACACTATGCTACCGCTGGTGAATGCCTACCACTTCATCTATTCGTTTATTTCTATCATCTATACACTATGTTACCGCTGGTGAATGCCTACCACTTCATCTATTCGTTTATTTCTATCATCTATACACTATGTTACCGCTGGTGAATGCCTACCACTTCATCTATTCGTTTATTTCTATTATCTATACACTATGTTACCGCTGGTGAATGCCTACCACTTCATCCGTTCGTTTATTTCTATCATCTCTACACTATGTTACCACTGGTGAATGCCTACCACTTCACCTGTTCGTTTATTTCTATCATCCATACACTATGCTACCGCTGGTGAATGCCTACCACTTCATCTATTCGTTTATTTCTATCATCTATACACTATGTTACCGCTGGTGAATGCCTACCACTTCATCTATTCGTTTATTTCTATCATCTACACACTATGTTACCGCTGGTGAATGCCTACCACTTCATCTATTCGTTTATTTCTATTATCTATACACTATGTTACCGCTGGTGAATGCCTACCACTTCATCCGTTCGTTTATTTCTATCATCTATACACTATGTTACCACTGGTGAATGCCTACCACTTCACCTGTTCGTTTATTTCTATCATCCATACACTATGCTACCGCTGGTGAATGCCTACCACTTCATCCGTTCGTTTATTTCTATCATCTCTACACTATGTTACCACTGGTGAATGCCTACCACTTCACCTGTTCGTTTATTTCTATCATCCATACACTATGCTACCGCTGGTGAATGCCTACCACTTCATCCGTTCGTTTATTTCTATCATCCATACACTATGTTACCGCTGGTGAATGCCTACCACTTCATCCGTTCGTTTATTTCTATCATCTATACACTAAGCTACCGCTGGTGAATGCCTACCACTTCACCTGTTCGTTTATTTCTATTATCTATACACTATGTTACCGCTGGTGAATGCCTACCACTTCATCCGTTCGTTTATTTCTATCATCTATACACTAGGCTACCGCTGGTGAATGCCTACCACTTCACCTGTTCGTTTATTTCTATTATCTATACACTATGTTACCGCTGGTGAATGCCTACCACTTCATCCGTTCGTTTATTTCTATCATCCATACACTATGCTACCGCTGGTGAATGCCTACCACTTCATCCATTCGTTTATTTCTATCATCTATACACTAGGCTACCGCTGGTGAATGCCTACCACTTCACCTGTTCGTTTATTTCTATTATCTATACACTATGTTACCGCTGGTGAATGCCTACCACTTCATCTATTCGTTTATTTCTATTATCTATACACTAGGCTACCGCTGGTGAATGCCTACCACTTCATCCGTTCGTTTATTTCTATCATCTATACACTATGCTACCGCTGGTGAATGCCTACCACTTCATCCGTTCGTTTATTTCTATCATCTATACACTATGCTACCGCTGGTGAATGCCTACCACTTCATCCGTTCGTTTATTTCTATCATCCATACACTATGTTACCGCTGGTGAATGCCTACCACTTCATCCGTTCGTTTATTTCTATCATCTATACACTAGGCTACCGCTGGTGAATGCCTACCACTTCACCTGTTCGTTTATTTATATTATCTATACACTATGTTACCGCTGGTGAATGCCTACCACTTCATCCGTTCGTTTATTTCTATCATCCATACACTATGCTACCGCTGGTGAATGCCTACCACTTCATCCATTCGTTTATTTCTATCATCTATACACTAGGCTACCGCTGGTGAATGCCTACCACTTCACCTGTTCGTTTATTTCTATTATCTATACACTATGTTACCGCTGGTGAATGCCTACCACTTCATCCGTTCGTTTATTTCTATCATCCATACACTATGCTACCGCTGGTGAATGCCTACCACTTCATCCATTCGTTTATTTCTATCATCTATACACTAGGCTACCGCTGGTGAATGCCTACCACTTCACCTGTTCGTTTATTTCTATTATCTATACACTATGTTACCGCTGGTGAATGCCTACCACTTCATCTATTCGTTTATTTCTATCATCTATACACTAAGCTACCGCTGGTGAATGCCTACCACTTCATCCGTTCGTTTATTTCTATCATCCATACACTATGCTACCGCTGGTGAATGCCTACCACTTCACCTGTTCGTTTATTTCTATCATCCATACACTATGCTACCGCTGGTGAATGCCTACCACTTCATCCGTTCGTTTATTTCTATCATCTCTACACTATGTTACCACTGGTGAATGCCTACCACTTCACCTGTTCGTTTATTTCTATCATCCATACACTATGCTACCGCTGGTGAATGCCTACCACTTCATCCGTTCGTTTATTTCTATCATCCATACACTATGTTACCGCTGGTGAATGCCTACCACTTCATCCGTTCGTTTATTTCTATCATCTATACACTAAGCTACCGCTGGTGAATGCCTACCACTTCACCTGTTCGTTTATTTCTATTATCTATACACTATGTTACCGCTGGTGAATGCCTACCACTTCATCCGTTCGTTTATTTCTATCATCTATACACTAGGCTACCGCTGGTGAATGCCTACCACTTCACCTGTTCGTTTATTTCTATTATCTATACACTATGTTACCGCTGGTGAATGCCTACCACTTCATCCGTTCGTTTATTTCTATCATCCATACACTATGCTACCGCTGGTGAATGCCTACCACTTCATCCATTCGTTTATTTCTATCATCTATACACTAGGCTACCGCTGGTGAATGCCTACCACTTCACCTGTTCGTTTATTTCTATTATCTATACACTATGTTACCGCTGGTGAATGCCTACCACTTCATCTATTCGTTTATTTCTATTATCTATACACTAGGCTACCGCTGGTGAATGCCTACCACTTCATCCGTTCGTTTATTTCTATCATCTATACACTATGTTACCGCTGGTGAATGCCTACCACTACATCCGTTCGTTTATTTCTATCATCTCTACACTAGGCTACCGCTGGTGAATGCCTACCACTTCACCTGTTCGTTTATTTCTATTATCTATACACTATGTTACCGCTGGTGAATGCCTACCACTTCATCCGTTCGTTTATTTCTATCATCTATACACTAGGCTACCGCTGGTGAATGCCTACCACTTCACCTGTTCGTTTATTTCTATTATCTATACACTATGTTACCGCTGGTGAATGCCTACCACTTCATCCGTTCGTTTATTTCTATCATCCATACACTATGCTACCGCTGGTGAATGCCTACCACTTCATCCATTCGTTTATTTCTATCATCTATACACTAGGCTACCGCTGGTGAATGCCTACCACTTCACCTGTTCGTTTATTTCTATTATCTATACACTATGTTACCGCTGGTGAATGCCTACCACTTCATCCGTTCGTTTATTTCTATCATCCATACACTATGCTACCGCTGGTGAATGCCTACCACTTCATCCATTCGTTTATTTCTATCATCTATACACTAGGCTACCGCTGGTGAATGCCTACCACTTCACCTGTTCGTTTATTTCTATTATCTATACACTATGTTACCGCTGGTGAATGCCTACCACTTCATCTATTCGTTTATTTCTATCATCTATACACTAAGCTACCGCTGGTGAATGCCTACCACTTCATCCGTTCGTTTATTTCTATCATCCATACACTATGCTACCGCTGGTGAATGCCTACCACTTCATCCGTTCGTTTATTTCTATCATCTATACACTATGTTACCGCTGGTGAATGCCTACCACTTCATCCGTTCGTTTATTTCTATCATCTATACACTATGCTACCGCTGGTGAATGCCTACCACTTCATCCGTTCGTTTAGTTTTATTAAGGTATTTTGTGTATAGGTAGGTGCCTCCATCGAATTATCATTTACCTTTGTTTGAAACACAGTATGTGGAGTGTGGAGGCTTTGATTCTACCTGCTCAAGATTGTGGAATGGCTATAATTTAAGGGGGGGGGGGGTATACCCCTCCATGAAGCTTTTTTTAAAATGGCTGTCAATTAGTGCTAAATGATAATTTTGGTATTTTGGTATGGTCAACCACTGTATGGAAGGCCACATAGCCTTTATAGTAAAATTTGAAAATTTGTAGCCTCCCCTAGCGGCTGGCGGCGGAATTAAAGATTTCACTAAAATTTCTACTAGTCCCTCAATTTTTGTCCAAATTTCCTGAAACCAACTTTTTTGATCTTTTGTGATCGACTCTATATAGCTCTCTATACGACTCTATATATATATCTTATATAATTTTTAATTAGCCATTTTTATTTAATTAATTAATTTAATTAATTAATTATCATATTTTTAATTAAAATTGGCTAATTAGAAAAAATGGTAATATTTATCAAAATTCCATAAGATAACTTTTATAGAGCTTCCAAAGCCCGTTCGAATGAGCCATAAACGAAGACAATTGGTTGACAAATGACGGAGGAGTAGTAATTTGAAAATGAAAAATGTCATTTCGAGAAAATGCCCTTCAAAGTTTAAACCGTCCCGCCACAATTGGCTGTCTGTATTCTGGTTGGTTAATTATTTCCGGCACGAAGGTTGCACACCAACGAGCTAAAATGTTCATTTCTGGGGTTTTCGGGGTCGCTGATTTCATTTCCGATGTCAGTTTTAATTTTTGGTGGAATCAAGTCTATCTGTCTGTCTGTCGGTCTTCTGTCTTTCTTACAATTTGATGGACAGACCGTCATAGGGAAAAACAGTGATAACTCGAGAACTGAAAGAGGTCTCACTAAGCGGTTTTCAGATTTGTAATCATCATTAAATTTTGCTCTAGACGATATAAAGAAACAACAATTTGAAAATTTTACCTGAGTGGGGGTATACCCCCCCCCCCCCCCCCCCCCCCCCTTAAGCGACATAATTTCAATTAGCATGGATGTTTGTAAAACTTGTATATATGCCACAATACATACTCCATTTATTAAGTCTGTGCATTGCAAATTTACCAAAGTAACTCGTTTCTTATACTGTTTTGTACCTGTGCACTTTTATTATATTACATTATGTATGTAATGTTATGTTATGTTATATGGGAATCCCAGTAATGGGACGAAATGGTTATGTAACTAATTATGTAACATTAGTTGTATAGTGGTTGATCCTGCTAGTGGAAACAGTGTCCAGCAAGCTTCAGGTGGCGTATCTGCAGGGTGATTTTCAACATTTTTATTCTCGAGACAGGTCCCAGCTAAGGTAAATCCTCGCTGAAGGAAGCATTTTCTTTCTTATAAACAGATGTTTCGGAATGGGTTGTGCTATCGAGTCACCCCCCCCCCCCCCCCCTCTCTCAATCCACCCAAAGTTCCACAAATACATAGATGACTTTTGCGCACGGTGGCAAGCTACACTAGCTTTACTACAGCTAATAGCCACCGGGTGCCATTAATCCCAGTAAACATAAATATTTTTTTTCTCGTACTGTACTACAGTGTCATGTACTGTAGTTATTGGTGTTGGGGTGCAATTATATTCTATCAATATCTGCTATGTGTCCCAAATAAAGGCCCGGGCCATCCCGGATTCAAATTGAAATTGATGATGGGTCTTGAGACTTGACAATGCATGTTACCATAGTTGTATATAACACCTCATTGCTTATTGTTTGGATTTAAGCAAACCAACAAAAAATCCATCGAGCTTTCCTTGAAATTCACTTACATGTTCATCATGCTTGATCGAAAAATATATCTGGTTGATTTGTATCACAATTAAATAAACAACTTCCATATGGGATAATGCCTTCGACTTCTCTGGAATAATACCTTTATGGTTTCAAAATCTGTATCCGTGAACATCTAATTAATAATGAGTACATAAGAGATGAACCCAAAATCTACTAAAATCACATGTATATGTTCTTATAAACGTATCGCTTGCATCAACATTAATGACAGTACTGCCGTCCTAACCCTAAGGCAAACCCATGTAACTCGAATTTTGACGAAAATGAGATACAGTATTGGTATCATTTTAAAGCTTACGTCGAGCTCTATCTGGTGGTAGAACTTAATAGAGTGTACCTAAACTCTAAATGGATTAAAAAAGGTGTAGAATGTACTGTATGTAACTCTCATGTGATAATGACACTCCATGTAACTATAAGCGTAAACCATGTATCTCATGCGAGTTACATTGTTTTGGCTTAGGAACAGCTGTTTAAATTTATATAATTTACATGATGTAATATAAGTAAATAAAGGGCACTGGATAGAATTTGTAAGGTAAATCAATGTAACTCGAAAATCAAAATCATAATATATTTTTTAAATAGCTACATACCTTAAGTTTGGAGCTCTAAAGTCTTTTAATTATCTAAAATATACTATTCGACTAACCTCTAGTGTTGAAAATATTCACACAGATATTCACATGTTTTCGTGAAGAATCGTTAACCTTAGATTGATTTTTCTCTCAAAACTCGATTTTTTGAGTTACATGGATTTGCCTTAGGAGGGCAGAGTATAATATTGATGGAATGTCTGGTTAGTTTTGTTTTCGAAAAAAAAAGGACTATTATATAACACCACACCGCATGTCTGTTGGTAGAAAATTATGTATTTGTGTGACTATTTAGGATTATTTATGTTTTGTGAGACAGTCATTAGGCTAGGTACATATTATAGATAGATAGATTTATTTATACATTATGTAAAAAACAATAACAAATACACCAAACAATGTACCGGTATAAAGGTATTGTCCAACATAACATATAGGATTACCCCTAAAGCTTTGCAGCTTATTTCCAAGGGGGTCCTTTATGTTACTTGGTTACAAATATAATATTACACTACGCTAACCTAAAACCAATATAAAACGTAATTACACTATGTACATGTACAACTTTACCGAGAGCGTGACAATGCCCGACTCAACGATAAAGATGTAATGTACAGAACAATTTATTATAAAACGTAATTACAGTATAAATAGTAAATAATTAATAAACTAATAACTTACTGTAGGACTATTGTACCTATTTTTACATTGCACACGGAGGTGAGATTTAACTGCAGATTTAAAAGAATGTTGATTATTGAGGTTTTTAATTTCATTAGGCAGAGCGTTCCAATTTTTAATGCCGTTAAAAAAGAAAGTATCAGATTCGAAGGATTTACAATTCGGGAGGTAGAAGTTTGGAGCACTAGCTCTGGTACTGTAAGAGTGTGTATCACGTACTCAGATATATACAGAGTGTATTACACGCAAAGTCTGACTCCCCTTAGCTACAATTTAAGCCCTGAATCAATTAAGTGCCCTGAATTGAGTGGCGGGGTGTGTTTTTTGTAAAAACATGTGGAAACGGTCGAAATTGCGGGTTTAAGTAAGCGCGGGAAGCCAATTTTAAAAAACGGCTGTGATTTGATGCTACAGATCTGATGTCACTAGAAAGTGATCTAATCATTTCTTATCTTGGTTTTCGATCGATTCTAATACTGTACACATTAAATTTATTTCACACGTGGCTTATATAATTTGAAAGCGGAGAGTCTTGCGCGTCTTTTGACACTAGGCCTACTGTATAATTAATTAAATTCATGTTACGGAACATTGATAATAGAAAAAGAAGTACTCCAGCAGCAATACTGCATTCCAAGAATTACCATTGAGTACAGTAGGTACGGTAAGGCCTACAGATTAGATTTAAAATAACATTAAACTGACTGACCGGTATCACAATACTGTAATTGGTATAGCTACTTGAATATTAAAAAGGTGTAGCAGGAATATTTCCCCCCTGTTTAATCTGTCTCCACGCCCACCGGCATAAAAAGTCTCCCAGATATCATTCCCATACCATATTTCGTCCCCCGGACATAATCTTACTGTAGTATCATTTTAGTCTCCCCTCAGGATAATTTACCAGCGTATCACTATCGCGGTTTCAGGGTTTGTATGTATCTCAGAAGCCTAAGCGATATAGTAGGACCTATAACGGTCCTACAAAATACCAAAAAACACAAAATTACTCAAAAATACACAGAAAATAAAAAAAAACACAAAATTTACCCAGCAAAAACACAAAAAACACAATATTACCCAAAAAATTTACCCTGCAAAAATACAAAAAAACACAATATTACCCAAAAAATTTACCCTGCAAAAACACAAAAAAACACAATATTACCGAAAAAATTTACCCAGCAAAAATACAAAAAAACACAATATTACCCAAAAAATTTACCCATAAAGGCAAAAATGATTTTTTATTTCCGATAAAAAGGTAAGTTATACTTCTAGTTCCTTTGTACTGTATTTCGGTACAGTGTGTTACACGTGTTGTGTCTGTGCTACAGTGTGTTTTAGTATTTTAATTAGATTAGGTTTGATAGTGAAAACAGTAATTTTACATATATCCAGGTTTATGGTCAGCCGTACTGTATGTTCTTGAGTTGTTGTTTATTGTTTTGGTAAAAAAGCCCTCTGTAACCTGCTCCTTTCCAATAATGAAGAAATTTAGTTTCGTTTATTGAATTGGTTAGAAAACACCGCCACTGAAACCTGCCTGCTCCTTTCCCTTAAATTAGGCCTTCTGCAGTACTGTACGAAATGTAAATCAAGTTTTTGTTATTCTACTGTAATTACAGTAGTTGTTATGTTTGACCATTGTTGATCCATTTTACAGCATAGTTGTTAATAGTCCTATAGTAGACTACTATATAGAGTGCTTGCATACCAGTCAGGCCACCTGTCGGGTTTTCAATTGTGAACAACATTTTAACAATGTTCATTATCATAAATTTAATTAATTGTAGTGTCAAAAGACGCGTAAGACTCTCCGCTTTCAAATGATATAAGTCATGTGTGGAAATGATTGAGATTTAATATGTATTCGAATCGACCAAAAATCTCTTTAGGCGCTACATAGAAACCAAGATAAAAAATTATCAGAGCACTGCTTAATTAATCACGTCAAAAATTCGATAAAATAATATGTAGCAATATAATGAATGAGATGAAAGTAATGAAATATGTAGCAGCCAATCATAGCCGATTTTCAAAATTGTCTTCCCGCGCTTACTTAAACCCGCCATTTAGACCGTTTCCTTGTGGTTTTACAAAAAACACACCTACCGGGAAAAGGTTACGCTAAGTACTCTATGTACACGTACAGTATGTATTACTTTTTTTCCCTAAAGAAAAAGTACGCGATAAAGTAACAATTAAAGAATAAAATGTTGTTGGTTGTTTAACGTAGTGTCGAATATACTGAATACTGTACTTGGCGTCCGCTAGCGGCCTGTATTACGTAGCTGGTACGGCATATCATTGGCATTAGTACAGCGAACTCGGTCCTGATTCCTCCAATTATCACCTTCTAATTTTACCTCACGCTTCATCTGTGCGTTTTTAACGAGTTTGAAAAATAAACATCATAGATAGTCCTGGTTTTACCAGTACAAGTACAGTCAGTGTAGTAGAATGCCGCATGTAGATTCTGATTCATTCACACATAGAAGGAGTCAAACTATTTATGTTTCAAATTTAATTACTGTATTAATACATAATACAATAATTAATTACTGTATTAATATATATTTCAGCAATTATCAGGCAAATATTTTCGCCCAAGTGAAAAATACCAGGTTTTCACTTTTCGGTCGAAATTCTATTGGGATTTTTATATTTGAAGAGTTTGTATTTTTCAAATTTACCTTATTAAGTGTTTTAAAGCACTTATTTCTTCCTTATATACTTATTCGTTTATTGTTTTGGTTAGATTCAGTCCTTCTGAAACCTGTGGTTTTAGTGAAAACCTGATATTCTTCACATGGGGGTAAACTGCAAAGTGAAAAAATATAACAGCAGAAAGTCTGGTGTACTTCACATGGGCCATTATTTTAGGCAATATAGTAATGGGCAAACCTATGTATATAAATGAAACGGTAATGCGTCATTAAGATAGTCATTAAGGTGGTTGATTTTTTAATTAGCGATATTTCAACAACATTTAAAACAAATTTAAAACAAATAAACCTGATGAATTTGCACATACATTAAAATTTAAATACTTAAGAACAACTGAAAATATTAGAAAACATAAACAGTAGAGGTTTAAATTAACCAAGGTAATGCAAACAAATAGCTCACTGACATTGTATTTACTGTGCAGCATACATGTTATGTTAATATAATACTTATTTACAAACAATCCAACTAAAATAATTCGTGGAACTTTAAGTTACAATAAAACACATTTTCGCCACCACTTTTTCTTGCTGACTTTAGGGGGTTCTAACGCAGCAAGGATGGCCTCGTCGAATACATTTTTGAGTCCTTTCTGTGTGAGAGCCGAACATTCAACATACTTGACCCCGTGGAGTTCCTTACATAACTTGTTCCCTTGTTCCTCCGATATTGGCCGCTGGTTAGACTTTCTCAACTTGTTTATTACATCTGAGTTATCTCGCAAATCGACTTGGGTTCCCACCTTAAAGAAAGCAAATCTAATTATTATGATATGAATATAACGCGAAACACGTTAGTTGTATATTAGAGAGAATATTGGTATTCAGTCAATTCTTATTTCCCATTAAAATTATTATTTATATGAATAACAGACGGTTTTATATTACTAGGGGGCACCAATTTTTAAAAATAGATTTACTTAGATCAGAACAATAAACTAATCTACACTTCGCCAGTATGGGAAAACAGCAGATTGCAGTATCAGTGTGTTTTCTAACGTAAACAATAAACCAAGACTGTGTTTTCTAACCAAAATAATAAACAATACAAGATTTCGAAATTACGAGAAAGAAGCAGATTTCAGTGTCAGTATTTCGTAACCAAAACAATAAACGAAACGATATTTCGTAATTAACGGAAAAGAGCACATTACAAGGGATGGAGTCCAAGGAATGTCACCACTAGGGATGGAGTTCAAGGAATGTCACCACTAGGGATGGAGTCCAAGGAATGTCACCACTAGGGATGGAGTCCAAGGAATATCACCACTAGGGATGGAGTCCCAGGGATGTCACCACTAGGGATGGGGTCCAAGGAATGTCACCACTAGGGATGGAGTTCAAGGAATGTCACCAATAGAGATGGAGTCCAAGGAATGTCACCACTAGGGATGGAGTCCAAGGAATGTCACCACAGGGATGGAGTCCCAGGAATATCACCACTAGGGATGGAGTCCCAGGGATGTCACCACTAGGGATGGAGTCCAAGGAATGTCACCACTAGGGATGGAGTTCAAGGAATGTCACCACTAGGGATGGAGTTCAAGGAATGTCACCACTAGGGATGGAGACCCAGGGATGTCACCACTAGGGATGGGGTCCAAGGAATGTCACCACTAGGGATGGAGTCCAAGGAATGTCACCACTAGGGATGGAGACCCAGGGATGTCACCACTAGGGATGGAGTCCAAGGAATGTCACCACTAGGGATGGAGTTCAAGGAATGTCACCACAGGGATGGAGTCCCAGGAATATCACCACTAGGGATGGAGTCCCAGGGATGTCACCACTAGGGATGGAGTCCAAGGAATGTCACCACTAGGGATGGAGTTCAAGGAATGTCACCACTAGGGATGGAGTTCAAGGAATGTCACCAATAGAGATGGAGTCCAAGGAATGTCACCACTAGGGATGGAGTCCAAGGAATGTCACCACTAGGGATGGAGTTCAAGGAATGTCACCACTAGGGATGGAGTTCAAGGAATGTCACCACTAGGGATGGGGTCCAAGGAATGTCACCACTAGGGATGGAGTTCAAGGAATGTCACCACTAGGGATGGAGTTCAAGGAATGTCACCACTAGGGATGGAGTTCAAGGAATGTCACCACTAGGGATGGGGTCCAAGGAATGTCACCACTAGGGATGGAGTTCAAGGAATGTCACCACTAGGGATGGAGTTCAAGGAATGTCACCACTAGGGATGGAGTCCAAGGAATGTCACCACTAGGGATGGAGTTCAAGGAATGTCACCACTAGGGATGGGGTCCAAGGAATGTCACCACTAGGGATGGAGTTCAAGGAATGTCACCACTAGGGATGGAGTTCAAGGAATGTCACCACAGGGATGGAGTCCCAGGAATATCACCACTAGGGATGGAGTCCAAGGAATGTCACCACTAGGGATGGAGTCCAAGGAATATCACCACTAGGGATGGAGTTCAAGGAATGTCACCACTAGGGATGGAGACCCAGGAATGTCACCACTAGGGATGGAATCCAAGGAATGTCACCACTAGGGATGGAGTCCAAGGAATGTCACCACTAGGGATGGAGTCCAAGGAATGTCACCACTAGGGATGGAGTTCAAGGAATGTCACCACAGGGATGGAGTCCCAGGAATATCACCACTAGGGATGGAGTCCAAGGAATGTCACCACTAGGGATGGAGTCCAAGGAATATCACCACTAGGGATGGAGTTCAAGGAATGTCACCACTAGGGATGGAGACCCAGGAATGTCACCACTAGGGATGGAATCCAAGGAATGTCACCACTAGGGATGGAGTCCAAGGAATGTCACCACTAGGGATGGAGTCCAAGGAATGTCACCACTAGGGATGGAGTTCAAGGAATGTCACCACTAGGGATGGAGTCCAAGGAATGTCACCACTAGGGATGGAGTCGCAGGAATGTCACCACTAGGGATGGAGTCCAAGGAATGTCACCACTAGGGATGGAGTCCAAGGAATGTCACCACTAGGGATGGAGTCCAAGGAATGTCACCACTAGGGATGGAGTCCAAGGAATGTCACCACTAGGGATGGAGTCCAAGGAATGTCACCACTAGGGATGGAGTCCAAGGAATGTCACCACTAGGGATGGAGTCCAAGGAATGTCACCACTAGGGATGGAGTCCAAGGAATGTCACCACTAGGGATGGAGTCCAAGGAATGTCACCACTAGGGATGGAGACCCAGGAATGTCACCACTAGGGATGGGGTCCAAGGAATGTCACCACTAGGGATGGAGTCCAAGGAATGTCACCACTAGGGATGGAGTCCAAGGAATGTCACCACTAGGGATGGAGTTCAAGGAATGTCACCACTAGGGATGGAGTTCAAGGAATGTCACCACTAGGGATGGAGACCCAGGAATGTCACCACTAGGGATGGGGTCCAAGGAATGTCACCACTAGGGATGGAGACCCAGGAATGTCACCACTAGGGATGGGGTCCAAGGAATGTCACCACTAGGGATGGAGACCCAGGAATGTCACCACTAGGGATGGGGTCCAAGGAATGTCACCACTAGGGATGGAGACCCAGGAATGTCACCACTAGGGATGGGGTCCAAGGAATGTCACCACTAGGGATGGGGTCCAAGGAATGTCACCACTAGGGATGGAGACCCAGGAATGTCACCACTAGGGATGGGGTCCAAGGAATGTCACCACTAGGGATGGAGTCCAAGGAATGTCACCACTAGGGATGGAGTCCAAGGAATGTCACCACTAGGGATGGAGTTCAAGGAATGTCACCACTAGGGATGGAGTTCAAGGAATGTCACCACTAGGGATGGAGACCCAGGAATGTCACCACTAGGGATGGGGTCCAAGGAATGTCACCACTAGGGATGGAGACCCAGGAATGTCACCACTAGGGATGGGGTCCAAGGAATGTCACCACTAGGGATGGAGTCCAAGGAATGTCACCACTAGGGATGGAGTCCAAGGAATGTCACCACTAGGGATGGAGACCCAGGAATGTCACCACTAGGGATGGAGTCCAAGGAATGTCACCACTAGGGATGGAGTCCAAGGAATGTCACTACTAGGGATGGAGTCCAAGGAATGTCACCACTAGGGATGGTGTCCAAGGAATGTCACCACTAGACCAAGCTGATCGTGTTATTGCTTTACTTGTTATAGAGACGTAATGTTGGCCTAGACTTTATACTTCTAATGATACAACTTTACAATGAAACTGAAAGTATCACATGAAACCACACAGTTAGGGTATGTTAGATATAGAGTTTACCCTATTTCACTTTATCTACGGAGCTGGCTGGAATCTATCAATCTTAGCCAATAAATAAATAACCCCCCCCCATGGTTAACTGCTAATGAATAAGCAATGTTAGATCTACTGTATATAAATATGAAATGTCTGTCTTTGCGAATGTCTGTCACAGACTATGCTCCAACCCATCTCGACGAAATCTCGCTCACTCAAGCTCGTTAGAAAGGTCCCGCCCTACCCTAACTCGTTGCAACTTAATACCCAGAACAGTCGGTAGTTATCCAGTCTGCCGCTAGAGGGCGATTTCTGAATGGAAATCTCCCATTTTGTTATTTACAATTCGTTTAGACTGAACTTTGGCTGAAAATTGGAATTAATTTATTGACCAAAATACCCACAACGAAAATAATACCAATAGAAATGGTCTTACAAAAAACTGACCAATAAAACTAACAAAAAACTTACCAATAAAAATGGTCTTACAAAAAACTTACCAATAATGAAAATTATCTTACAAAAAACTTACCAATAAATATGGTCTTACAAAAAACTTACCAATAAAAATAGTCTTACAAAAAACTTACCAATAAAAATAGTCTTACAAAAAACTTACCAATAATGAAAATTATCTTACAAAAAACTTACCAATAAAAATGGTCCTACAAAAAACTTACCAACAAAAATTGTCTTACAAAAAACTTACCCATAAAAATTGTCTTACAAAAAACTTACCAATAGAAATGGAGTTTTGGCGCAATGATGAGCTATTTCTGGGACCCATTTCTCTTTCACATTTTCGAAACTTGATGGCGCAGCAACAGAAAAACAAACGAGAAACACATCTGTTTGTGGGTAGGATAGTGGTCGAAGACGGTCGTAATCCTCTTGGCCTGAGAAATAAAATAATCAGAAAATAGTATTAAAGATTTAACGCTGTTAAAAACAGAATAAAAAAATAAAACAAAATAAACACTGAATTACTGTAGTTAATCTTCCTTTTAGATTTTTAGATTATTATTTAGTTCAATATCCTTAGTTAAGCATTTTAATGTTGGTTATTAATTAATCTATACTCACCCGCCGTGTCGAACAGACCCAAAGTATAAGGTTCACCTCCAATCATAACAGTAACGGCGTAGTTATCGAACACAGTGGGTACATATTCCGAGGGGAACTTGTTGGTTGTGTAACTTATAAGTAAACAAGTCTTACCAACCGCCCCATCTCCAACAACAACACACTTTATTGTCTGCATCATATTATGATTCCAGTTATAAGTGAAAATTCTCAAACGTTTCGAAATTACAATTACTGCTCAAAAAATTATGGACTGCAAAACATCATACATGTAAAAAGTACTACAATATACCACTCTTACTTACTTACTAACATGCAATTATCAAAAATAATAAATGAACTTTACTATATTAAATTACGAAATTAAAAACCTAAATAATCAACATTCTTTTAAATCTGCAGTTAAATCTCACCTCCGTGTGCAATGTAAAAATAGGTACAATAGTCCTACAGTAAGTTATTAGTTTATTAATTATTTACTATTTATACTGTAATTACGTTTTATAATAAATTGTTCTGTACATTACATCTTTATCGTTGAGTCGGGCATTGTCACGCTCTCGGTAAAGTTGTACATGTACATAGTGTAATTACGTTTTATATTGGTTTTAGGTTAGTGTAGTGTAATATTGTATTTGTAACCAAGTAACATAAAGGACCCCCTTGGAAATAAGCTGCAAAGCTTTAGGGGTAATCCTATATGTTATGTTGGACAATACCTTTATACCGGTACATTGTTTGGTGTATTTGTTATTGTTTTTACATAATGTATAAATAAATCTATCTATCTATCTATATATTACCGGAAACAGTCTAGAACATTTAAATAATTTGATTTGTAATTAAAATTATTGTATAAAATATTAATTAATATTTCTTCAGAGTTCAGAATAATATTGTTGATAAAGTAAGAAATATTGCAACAGTAAATAAATTCACAGTAGGCCCACATTCAGACATTATTTTCAAATATTCAATAACCAAATCTTAGAAAAAATAAAGTTCTTCTATTTTATATTTTTACAAAGCAATAAAGTTTTGTAAAAGTACACATCCCGCCACTCGGTACGCAGCAAACTTCGCCCACGTCCAATCTTAGCCCGGAGCAATCTTTGCTCTCAAAATGAGCAACTATCGCACGGCGGAAACCTTGGCCCGCAGGCAATCTTCGCCCGCGAGCAACCTTCGCCCCATAAACAATTATTGTTTTGGTTAGAAAAAGCCGTCTCTGTAACCTGATCCTTTCCCTTAATTAGTAACACCATCGTTTATTGTTTTGGTTAGAAAAAGCCGTATCTGTAACCTGCTCCTTTCCCTCAAATTGTTACTAAAATGGTTACTAACAAAAATCTTAGTGGACGAAGGTTGCTCTGCGGGCGAAGATTGCCTTGCGGGCGAAGGTTTCCCCTTGGCAAAGGTTGTACGCGGGCGAAGATTAGACGCGGGCGAAGGTTGTACGCG
Organism: Nemertoderma westbladi; assembly: GCA_032718475.1. Classification (NCBI taxonomy): domain Eukaryota; kingdom Metazoa; phylum Xenacoelomorpha; order Nemertodermatida; family Nemertodermatidae; genus Nemertoderma; species Nemertoderma westbladi. The sequence continues at coordinate 1,913 of JAUCBJ010001852.1, read as the reverse complement.
GGCGAAGATTGCACCCAACCCGCCACTCGATTCAGTCAGGACACCTTGTTATTCAATTAATTGTTTCTAGCCCAACATTCTTTTCGCGCACCAACCCTATTACATACAACAATTAATATGAAGGATAAACAGTAGCTGCCTAGCTAGTTAATGTATAAAATAGCATGGGCGATTATTACAGGAAGAAGTTAAGTATTTATGGCATAATAATATCCGCACAGCTTCCCTGTGCTGCAATAAATAGCATGATTCAACTTGTGGGAGCCCCTTAGTCGCTAATGCAGCCCAATAATGGTGGCTGGGCAAACAATCCCTACACCCCGCTGCCTGCTGTCACAGTGCAGGCCTGCCCACGCCACATCAGCTGACCAGCAGTGTTGTATGCCTGGCCTATAGATAGGCTAAGCTGTCGTGTGTGATACACCAATGCATTCCACACAACTAAATACTCCCTCCATCTCCGAATGTGTAAGTGTAATGTTATGGGGGTAGTGACAGAGCGTTTTAAATATAAAAATGGACATTTAAACCGTCAATAAATTACGGTGGCTGATCTTTGCCAATTAATTTTATTTTTTTATTTTTTTTTTTCAGAAGTTATCCATGACGTCATAATTTATGGTCGACCAAAAATTAATTTATGGTCGACCAAAAATTAATTTATGGTCGACCAAAAATTAATTTATGGTCGACCAAAAATTTTTTAGTAGGTTAATGCGGCCGCATATTACAATATGTATATCTTTCCCAGGACTACTAATAATATTGGCCAATAATATTCGCTTGTCAATAAATTTTAAATCCACACCGAAAACATGTTTCACAGTGTTGTATATCGAAGGTCGAGAAGGTAATAAAATTCATTTTATTTACCGCAAAATACGATGTGTCAATTTAATGTAAAAATGAAGCGTTAGTGGAATTACAGGAAATTGACGCTATTTAGTTATAATCTAATCAATAACTATGTAGTGATGAATTAGTAATTATTATTATTAATTAATTAATTTATTATTATAATATAGAATTAATATAAATACCTATAAATAAATTGTAAACTATTGTTACGATTCTATCCACCTGCAATAACAAACGTACAAAACCTTTAAACAACGGTAAAAATTGTAAACTTATCACCGGTTATATATGAACTGGAACTGCCGGAAGTAGAATTACAAATATTACAACATTGCGTTATTAATAGAAAGCTGGGTAAACTACCGGCACACGTGAGTTGAGTTCCGGTATACCTGTAATAATGGATATAGCATATAAATATAGATATGATAAAGAGTTAATCAACAATAAGGATTTTATTAAATCATATTATTAATTATTATGTCAGATTATTTCTTATTAAATGTAAATATATTCCATTTATTCCAGTTAAAAAGACTCTTTTCAAGTGCTTTTGCACTCAATTTGATTGTAACGCATTATGGTCCAGACGCAATTTCAGTCTCGGCATATACAATAAATTCCGAGTTGGTTATAATAACATAGCCCGACGTCTTTTTGGTTATAGTTACGACTATAGTGTCTCATTTATGTTTGGGCAACTTGGTTTGCCTAAATTTATACATATTAGGTATAATGCAATAGTTTCTTTACTCAACCGCCTGGAGGAATCAAATAACAGTTTATTACAGGCTGTAGCGGTGGCAACTTCTCAGTCGAGTCGGATACGTGAAACAATTGATTTTTTATAATATAATCTGCCTACATTATTACATGCTGTGCATATTTTTTTTTATCCTTAGATTTCTTGATTATTTTTTAAATATTTTATCTTTTACTAATATTATATTACAATACAATATATTATGTGCTGTGTTTTGTTTTGCGTTTTTTAATGGGTCGTGCTCTGCTTGTGTACAATATTACCGGTGCTGTAGTTATGGACGTAATATCCC